>WIQG01000402.1:0-120307 GCA_014925785.1 Mycena galopus ATCC 62051
AAGAAGCGCGCACAGCCTGCGCACCCAAAAATACTGGAAACACATTCCAGAATTAAATGGGCAGGCTAAAATTGGGCGTCCCTGAGCGGGGACCTCCAAAGGGGCGAGGCACTTAGCAAAATTTGGCGAAGGGCCGTTGGAAATAAGGCGGGGTGGCGGAAATAAGGGTTTCCGGACAGGGGAATAGACTCACAGGAGAAATAAAGAGTTGTGGGTGTTTAGGGGTGAGCTTGTGACAAGACACCGGAGTTTTGATCGTGGATCAGCGAAGATCCCGGTCTTCGGTTGAGGTCATAATTGGTGGCGGTGTAGCGTCGCTAAGACTGGAAGGTCAAAGCGAGTAAGAAGAAGTTCGGCATGTCCAGAAGGAGACAAGGTTGACCGGGGACGGTCAACATTTCAAAAATAGCAATACGCTCGCAGCTATTCCTCCGACGGATAAACGGGAAAGGAGGGACGATCTCGGGCCATTTTACTAATTTCTGCTTGGTTTGAGGACTTTCATATGATTTTGGGAATTGTATAAGTAGTTGGGCATTATTACGAGTAGGATACAGAATCCCCTTGTACTAGTAGGCATAACGCTTGCGATTTGGGCTATTTCTGGGGTTGGCGCAGTGTGTATCGTGTTGGACTTTAACATTGGAAACCTTTCTGTTGGAATAAGAAGTTGGTTACTGGAAACGTCTTAGGGCGTGATTGAGGCTACATAGTACTGGAATCGAAATCGTTTTATCGTCATCGTCATCGCTCATCGTCAATCGTCAAATCGTATCGCTCATCGTTCATCGTACATCGTTAATCGTCAATCGGGTTCTATGGGAAATAAGCTTTGGCATATATCTCGTGGAAATAGTCTATCGTTCGTCTCTAGGAGGTCTATCGCGCGTCTCCGGACACCACCACCACCACACACACAACACTTGTTCGTCTCATAGCTGCGAAGCTCTTAAAACTATCTTATTTCCACTGCTCGATTATCTCTCAGGCCAATTCCTGGTGATATCTTGTAGTGAAGGTTCATCTTTCTGTGGGAATCTTATACCTTCCCTTCAACCTATTGTTAGGCCCTGTACAAGGGACTATCACTCGTCTGTATCTCGGCTCTTGCTTCCTCTGATCGGCCTATTTCTGATCCTCGTCTTATTCCTGTGGGCATCGCTGCTTATATCGGAAAGACTTGGGTTATATTTGGGTGATAATTGGATTGTTTGGGTTTAGTTCGGAGCACATCGTTCATCTGGAGCCCACCGCGAGGGAGGGTTTTAGATTTCTCTTTGGAAAGAGAATTCTTGTTAGTTCGGGAATAAGCCCGAACTAGTTTTTCGCGCAGTCGCTATTCCTCCAAGGGGTAGACCACAGCCGGAAACATCGCCTTCAGGGTTTTCTTCACTTCTTCGAGGAGAAGGAACCTTAGACGCTGGTACTCGCCGTAGTCCAGCAGCAGTTGCGCGGCCTGTGAAACTTCTGTTTCTCGATTAGCTCGGTCAACTTTGGTACCATACCAAGACTCTTTCTCACATCGTAACCCTCGTGTCGCGAGTGGGTCTTCGACTAGAGGGAAAAGCGTGCTAGTAATACTGCGGGGTCGTCGAGAGCTTCAACTTCTGGAAATACACTGGAACCTGAGTCAGACGACGAAGGGAATAATCCGGGTGATCCAAATTTGGTTCAAAACACTTCACAAACAACTACACAAACCTCAACATCGAATCAACCTACACAAATGACGAACGTTAGCGTCGCGAGTTTCAAAGTGCCGACGGCTTATGACAATAATCGTCCTAAGTTCGACGGGTCCACACCGGACAGTCTCCGATTATTCTTCAAGAATACCGAGCTGATCTGCAAAAATGGTGGAATAACGGGGGAACAGGAGCAGAAGTTGAAGCTGCTCGAGTACATGGACAGTTTGGACATGGGTGAACAATGGCAGAAATTGCCGGCGTTCGCTGTGACCAAAACGTACTTGGAATGGAAGAAGGAGATCTTGGACTTGTATCCAGAAATAGAGGATATGACGTTCGGGTCTATGAAGAAATTGGTGGAGATTTGCCAGGCGGCCCGGTTTATTTCGCAGAGTGATCTGGGAAAGCTCCGTCGGTTTTCTCTTGCCTTCACGAACGAGGCAGAGAAGCTAATGGATGGCTCGGCGGCGGTGGTGAATAAGCAGCTTGTGGATTTGATCTTGGCGGTGTTGGAACAGGGTTTTGCTTCGGAATTGGAGCGAGCAATGAACTAACAGGCCATTGATGACCTTTCCAAAGCGGGCGGAAACGCGGGAAATAACCCGCCGGGTCCGAAATTAAGGAGAGGAGATCGGATGCCATACAAGACAGTATTAGCCATAGCGGATTATATCGCGGACAATTGGTCCGGGAGTTCCACGATGAATGCTATACTGGGGAGTAACATTACTAGGCCGCCTTCGAGTAGTGGAATGTTGCCAATGACTGGGTCGATAATTAAGGCAGAGATTCAAGAGAAATTAGAGTCTGTTGCTGGGGATATCGCCCAATTAAAGGATCTAGCCAGTTTGCAGAATAGGCAAATGGCGGAGAATATGAAGAAGTGGGAAACTTTGGTGGAGAACTCCGTGAAGTTGATGAATCAGAACCTGAGAGGACCGGCGCCTCATATGGAAATGGGAGCGGCTGGGCCTTCGCGCCAGATGGAATATCGAGGGCAGGGTGGTTATTCCCGTCAAACCGGGGATGATGGCTGTTTCTTCTGCGGAGGAGCTCACATGGTCCGAGATTGTTCAACCAAGGATGAGTTCATAGCTCTCGGGTGGATCAAGATCGAGGATAAAATCGTAAAGATGGGCAATGGGAGTTGGATTCCCAGGTACCCTGAAAACGTGTATCGTAGTCAGAAAGTGGAGGATTATTGGAAGCGTAAGGGTATAACCAGAGAAATAGCGGCGGCCAAGAAAGCCACGTTGATATCTTCAGTGTATCCTGGACGTCATGTTTCCTTCCAAGAACACTACTATGATACAGAACAAATAGGGGATTGGTACGACACTCGAGAGGATGAGATACTATCTGCGAATGTTCAATCCTTGGAGGCGAGAGCATGCCAGACCCAGAGCCCAGTAGCTCAGATGATGCAAGTACCTATAGGACAGTACATGCACGGCATTCCACTGCCTCAGCACCAAGGGGGTGTTCAACCACCCCCAAGTTTCGTAAATCCTGTTTATTCCGAGACGCGTAATTCCCTTCCCGGGAATAACGCACCACTGGTGCCTCAGCCTAGTCAAAGTGTTGACATGGCCCAGTTGATCCAATTGTTTAACGCCATGGGGCGCGCCGACCCGGCCAGGATGGAACAGTTTGTTTCCACTCGGGGAGGGGCGAAGTCGGATCCGCCGACTAACCCAGATTTTTAAGCAGTTCAAGGAAGGGGGCTGAAGGCAAGGCCAAAGCCAAACCTTCTGCGGTAGCAAAGCCTCCGGAGGACCGCGTTTCGGCTGCAGATAGAGAGGACAACTGGAGACATAGGAAAAACAAGGAGAATGGCGAAATAGCTGAAGGGCACGGGTTGAAGCGGGTTGAGTTCTTGCAACCAGAGGAACCTGAGGACGAGGAAGTCCCCAAGTCTCCGAAGCGGAGGGCCGATCGTCGGATAATTCTGGACGACGAGGACTCTGAAGAGGAATTGACCAATGGTCAATTCGATAAGCTGCATAAGCCTCCTGGCTTTCAGCGCACGGATGGGAACTTATTAAAGACCCCAAAGTCGGCAATAAGACCCCAGAAGGAACAAGCATATAAGCTAGTTCCTAAGTTCGACGACTCAGAAATAGTCGGCGACCTGGTGAAACAGACAAAAGGAGTGACGTTGGAAGGAATAACGGTCGAGATGATGGCTGCTATGAGTAGCGATTACGCGAAGCGTCTAAGGGATATAACCTTTAAGACGCGGCGGCCGTTGAGACCTATTCCAACGGAAATGTCATTCATTCAGGAAATGGGAGACCCATATGAGGATGGGGATAGGCTTAGGCTGGAATTAGACGCAATTCCACTGCTAGCATTACCACCGGTGGACTCTTTCTTCATCTCTACAGAGGAAGATATAGACCTAGCCCCGGGATGTATTGTCGCAACGGATATAGTGTTGACATACTATTCCACGTTGGATGTAAACCAACTGCCGAAGCAAATCTACGGTTCTATGGAATCGGCTTCCTTGCAGGTACTCCTTCCGTTTGTCGCTGGGATGGAAAAGGTGGAATGTGTCCTGGATACTGGGTCGCAAATTGTTTCGATGGCAAAAACCTTGGCTGAACGCCTTGGGGTGGCTTGGGATCCGGACGTCCGCATTTATATGCAGAGCGCCAACGGACAGTTGAAACAGTCTGAAGGCTTGGCCCGGAACGTCCGGTTCACTTTTGGGGATATGACTATATATCTCCAAGTTCATGTCATTGATCAGCCGGCGTATCAGGTTCTGTTGGGGAGGCCCTTCGATATTTTGACGGAGTCCATAGTCCAGAATAGGAAGGACGGATCTCAGTCTATTACTATCAGGGACCTGAGCCAGCAGCGCAGAATAACACTGCCCATGTATACCAGAGGAGCGGGCACGTTCCATGGGAATAAGAACCCAGTGGTTGAAGACTTGAAGGATAAGGGTCCTCCAGTTGATAAAATAATGGGGGAGCGCTCGACGGATTTTCAGGGCTCTTCGAGGAATTGATTGACCTGGATCAAGGAGGAGAAATTGCCATGAAATTCGGGTTTGACGAGAATGGGGAAGTGCAAATCGAGGGTTATTCCGCTCACCGGAATAACGAAGGGTTCTCTGCCGATGAACTTAGAACTCTGTACCTCTTGGCCTCTAAAGATAACGAGGCCTTGCACAAGGATGAGTCGGCGGCACAGCTACTCCAAGAGTACGTGTCGCAGTTCAGCCTAGAACGGGGATTCAACTCCCCTCCAACTTGTGAAGTTTATTCCCTGGAAAGCTTGTCACCAGAACAACTGCCCGGGGTTAAGCGGAGTAAGAAGGACAAGAAAAAGCAAGCCCGGAGGAAAGGGAGGTATCATGAGTCGAGTACGACGAAAGAGTGTTTTCGTTGTACCGTACATGGTTTCGACAATTCCGATCATGGGGACCCCGTACCAGATCGCGAAATACCCGTCCTAGATGTTTTCGCTGGCAAGAAATACAAGCCGGTTGCTTTGAAAACTCGATCAGTATATACGGAGGTGCCGGAGAAGTACCGGATTAATAGGGAAATAACGGGTGATCCGTTGAAAGATCTCCCGAAATTATCCACTAGACCGGGGGACTTCATTCCGACTGGACGTTATACCCAAGAGAGGAAAGAAGGCATAGATAAGATCCATGATGGACCTTTTATGTGGACTGATGAGCGTAAACTTATGCACGAGTTTATGACCGTCCATAACGATGCCTTCGCCTGGGATGACTCAGAGAGGGGATCTTGGTGTCATGACTTCTTCCCACCTGTGGAAATTCCCACGGTTGAACATAAAGTATGGGTGGAACGGTCTATTCCCATACCACGTGGTCAGCTGGAGGAATTCTGCAAGATCATTAAGAAGAAGATTGACGCAGGGGTGTACGAGCCTTCCAATTCTTTGTACCGATCGAAATTCTTTGGCGTCTTGAAGAAAGACGGCAAGAGTATTAGATTGGTCCATGCGCTGGAACCTCTGAATGCCGTTACTATAGCACATTCAGGGTTACCTCCAGCGACAGATGAATTAGCAAGTCACTTCGCAGGGAGGGCGTGTGGTGCTTTATTCGACTTATACTCGGGATACGATCACCGTGACATAGCGGAAAGCTCAAGGGACTATACGATGTTTCAAACTCCCTTTGGGGCTTTGAGATTAGTCAAGTTACCCCAAGGGTGGACTAATTCCGTACCTATATTTCACGATGATGTGACTTATATCTTGAGGGACGAAATACCCCACGTCACTATTCCTTATATCGACGATGTACCTATAAGAGGTCCGGGCTCGAGATATCAAGTGAAAGATGGCACATATGAGACTATTCCCGAGAATCCGGGAATACGTCGATTCGTCTGGGAACACTTCCAGAATTTGAACAGAATAGCTCAGAGACTGAAATATTGCGGAGGCACTATTTCTGCATCGAAGGTTATTCTGTGCAAAGAGGAGTTCCAGGTAGTCGGGCACACTTGCTCGTTTGAAGGGAGGAAGCCGTCTACTGATAGGATTGGCGTAATTATGCGGTGGCCTGCTCTGGAGGACGTCTCGCAAGTTCGTCAATTCTTGGGCACAGTAGGGACGATGAGGATGTTCATCAGACACTATTCCCTGAAGGCGAAAAGGTTAAATAGGCTACTAAGGGCGGAAACGGAGTTCGAATGGGGAGATGCTGAGCAAGCCTCCATGGATGCCTTAAAGGCATCCTTGGTGGATTGTGCGGCCTTGAAACCATTGAACTATGATTGGGACTCCGATATAGTGTTGGCTGTGGACACATCTTGGATTGCGGTTGGTATAGAAGTATACCAAGTCGACCCTAATGACCCCACGAAACGCTATTTCGCGAAGTTCGACTCGCTTCCTCTGAATGAAAGGGAAGCGAGGTTCTCCCAACCAAAGCGGGAACTATATGGATTAAAGAGGGCTTTAACTCATATGCAGTACTGGCTACTTGGGTGCCGGAAATTAGTTGTGGAAACCGATGCCATGTATATTAAAGGGATGCTTGACAACCCGGGCATGGGACCAAACACGACTATTAACCGGTGGATCGAGGAGATACTTATGTTCCACTTCACGTTGAAACATGTGAAGGGACTTACGTTCTCCCCGGATGGTCTTTCTCGAAGGAAGAAACAAGAGGGAGATGTGGAATATCCAAGTCCTGAGGATGGGTTCGACGAAAATCCGTCACCCGATAAACATCCTGAGTGGGACGAGGAAATCGAGCAGCCCTACGAGTTTGAACAGTTCAAGAAAGGCATCGACACCCGAGGAGGTTATTTTGCGGAAATAAGTGACCCTCCAGAAGAAATGAGCATATTCGCAGCGTTTGAACAACAGTGCTAGAACGCTCATGTCGATGAAGTAGAAGAGGCAGAGGTGATAAGAGAAGCGTTTAAGAAGGAGAACTTGGAAATACCTCAGTTTATCATGAGCCAAATCCGCGAGGAAGAACCCATGCTACCGCCCGAGACTTTCAAGTTTGATCCTAATAAACGCGAACCTTATGTTGAGAAGGACAGGTCGGAGTTTGCCATTAGGCAGGATGAGAAGTTGCTGTTGATTCGGAAATGGCTCGAAGATCCGATGAGAAATAGACCAGAGAGTTATTCCGGGCAATCGTTGCGTAACTTCATACACCAATCTAGGAAATACTTCATAAGCAAGGGCGCTTATTCCGGAAAGGAATAGATTCGGCGCATAAGCTGGTGGTTGAGAAGGAGCATTGTATGTATATCATGCGGGCTGCGCACGACAGTCTAGGACATAGGGGAATCTATGCAACCAAGTCTCTTGTTGAAGTCCGATTCTGGTGGCCGGAAATCGAGCGGGATATATCTGCATATATAGGCACTTGCCATATGTGTCAGGTTAGACAAGAAGAGCTCATGCGTATTCCACCTGTACCGACGATGACTCCAAGCCTATTCCAGAAGATTCATACCGACGTAATGATTATGGGTGTTCCGTCGAACGGACATAAATACGTGGTCTCAGCCAGAGACGCGTTAAGTCGATGGTTGGAATCTAGGGCCTTACGATCCGACAATGCAGTAGAACTAGGAAGGTTTCTGCTGGAAAATATCATTTGTCAATGAGGGTGCCCGAGGGAAATAGTAACGGATAATGCTCCACAATTCCTGGCGGCATTGGCTTGGTTGAACGAGAAGTACGGGATCACGGGAATAAGGATTTCTCCTTATAACTCGCGTGCTAATGGACCTGTGGAGTCGGGGCATAAGCACATGAGACAGATGGTCTACAAGGCGACTGGGGGAGATGTCAGGAAGTGGTTCTGGTTCCTGCCGCAGATTGTGTGGGCGGATAGAATAACTACGAGGCGAGGATTAGGGTGTTCACCTTATTTCGCGGCTACGGGTTGCCATCCAGTAATTCCACTAGATATAGTGGAATCAACTTGGTTGGTTGATTATCCTGGAGAAATAATCACTACGGCGGAGTTAGTAGGGTTGAGGGCGAGAGCGCTAGCAAAACATAGGCAGCATATCGAAGAGATGCGCGACAGGGTCGACGCGGAAAAGATAGAGGCTGTAAAGCGCTATGAGAAAGAGCACGAGAATACGATTAAGGACTATGACTTCCAACCAGGGAGTTTAGTTCTGATCAGGAATACCAGGGTCGAGAAGTCGCTTAATACGAAGTTGTCGCCCAAGTATTTGGGGCCAATGGTCGTAGTTAGAAGGACTTTCGGGGGCTCGTACATAGTGTGCGAGATGAATGGGGCAGTATATCCAGGGAAGGTTGCGGCCTTCAGGGTTATTCCTTATTTCGCGCGAAAGGAAATCCATCTTAAACATAAGATCGAGGAACTTATCGACGTATCCAAGGAGGAGCTGGATAAACTGGTTGCCAGGAAGGAAAAGAAAGATGAGGGTCATGGCCGTGACTTACAATTTGGCAGTATATCTCTTAACCCTGAATAGGTAGATATGGATCCTGCGGAATTAAGTGACGAGCCAGAGGAAGAATTGATCGAGGACTTAGACTTGGATGAACTGGATGCGCTCCGAACAGGTCCGAGACGTTCAAAGAGGCTTAAGAAATAAGGAACTCTTATTTCCCACAAGTTTAGAACGGAATAATATACTATTTCGCATAGCGGAATAAGTATCTACAAGGATCGGAAGGCGCCGATGCGCTAAGGAGCGTGGTACAAAAGAGTGTAGGTTACGAGGATTCAGAAGAAGACTTGTACGAAATTCTTGACCAAGGCTGGGACGCCGAGGTACCGGGTTTTAGTGACTGCGACCACGGATTGGACGGCCACGTCCGCGATTAACGGGGTTGGGATTGTTGCTACGAGTTCGGGGACCGGTGGGGATCGAGAGAGGCGGCTGGCTGCCAGAAGGGATCGTATCGCTGGAGAATCGCTAATAAGTGTTCGAGAAATAAGGGAATGGAGATGGGAATAACGCACTTGATCGGGGCAAAGTCCTCAGGTTCCAAGTGGCGGTCCTCCATAATGGTACGGATTCGCTCGTACTCAGCGAACACCGTATCATACCTTTTGACCTCGACGGCGATACGGGCGGCAGTGAGGGACAGGACGGTCCGAATATCGCAGTCAAGACGGAGGAGGCCCTCGGTGGTGAAGGGCACCTTCTGTGCACGAGCAAGGAGCTTGTCCGCTTCAGCCATAATATCCACGACGCGGTCGTAGGACATAATTTCGGGGGACAGGTAAGCCTCGGGAGGCGACCCGCCGTTAGCCTGGCTGGAACTCTGGAAGGGAGTAAGTATAGCATAGGGGAAATAAGGGATATAGCGCACGGAGGCGCTATTTCCTTCAGTGGAAGGTTTCTGGACGACATTGGGATGGAGGAAATGAGCACTAAGATAGGACCTGGTTGCGGAAATAAGAACGCACCACTTTTTTGGCAGGCGGGTGGCCCGCAATAACGGTTACTCGCGACCCAGAGTCGTAAATAACGTGTTTGGTGCGATTGGGGCAGGACCGGATCCAGTGGCCAAGTTCCCCACAGCCGTGGCACTTGTTCGCTGCGGTGGCGGCCTGGCTGGGGGGAATATAGGGCATGTCGGCGTCCGACTCGGACTCCAACTCCGTGGGGACATCGGAGGGACTAAGGCTCTCGGAACGGGCGCGCTTAGGGGCCTTGCCCTTGTCCTGGGAATAAGTAAGAAAGGTGTAGGTAGAAATAACGACTTAGACTTACCATGTCAGCTGCGGGACCCTTGGGGAGCTCGAGCGGTGGTCAGTAATGGGAAGTCGTTGAGAGAAATAAGGAGTTACCTCTTTGGCAGGCTTGAACGAGATTTCATCCTTCTTCGAGGATGAACGGGAAGTGTCAGCCTCAGGCTTGGGGGTAGCAGGCGGAGCGGCCTTCTCCAGGGTGGCCTTCTTGAGGGCGGCAGCACGGTTGGCTTCGTTGACAGCCTTGACGCGCGCACGGTGGTCCTCGCGGTATAAGTCGAAGAGACGGATAAATTCCTCGACGGCCTCAGCCGGGGGATCGTCCTTGACTTCGGGATGGCTGCCAGCGGTGTGCATGTACTGGCGCACTTTATTCTCCACAGGGTGGATCTTAAAGTGGAACACCATGGACGCGGCGGAGTTGGCGCGATGCGCATCCTCGAGGAATGGGTTCTGGAAATAACGGTCTCAGTTAGAAATAACGCGATGGAGATTATAATAACGCACGAAGAGGGCGCAGATGTCATCTGCACCGTCGAGCTGCGCATGGATCCCATCGGTGTTAGACAACGCCATGAACTTGGGGATCTGCCAGAGAAGCTTGGCCCACTGTTTGTCCAAACCAGCGGGCGGCTTGAACTCAGGCGTCTCGGGAGTACTGGTCATGGTGTAACGACGACCGAGCTGAGGGACGAAGACGGAACTGGGTGGAATAGCAGGAGGAGTGCTAGAAATACAGAGGGCAGTGAGAACGACAGCTAGTTCTTCGGCAGAAATAGCTGGGAGCGTTGAGAACGGAGATTGCATGAACAACGGGAATGTGTTGAACATTCTCGCTGGGACATCAAGTTTTTAAATCGGGGGAGGAAGCGGTTAACCGGCACGAGAAATTGCGCAATTAACCTGCTGTCCACCTTATTTCACAAGCGAAATAACGGTCCATGTGGATGGCATTGACCAATCCCAGTCCGAGAAATAAGCAGAATTGCCTATTTCAGAAGGACAAGGCCGCTTAAGAGCTCTGTGATGGCACGATAAAAGATCCTGGCGATAGAACGCTAGGATCCCAACGTGTGTCGCTAATTCCGACGGCATTCGGCTGATTTCCTGAAACCAGGGGCAATATGCAATATGTCCTGAAAAAGATGGGAATACTGGACTACGGACAGGAATAGCGTATGGTGGAATAAGGGGACACACAGAGGAGCGCCTATGATGCATATTTCCTCAAGTTATAATTGAGGACCCGCTTGGAGCGAGGATGCGGAGCTGCTTATTTCTGTCTCGAACTCTTATTTCGCTTTTGATGGGATCATCGGCTATTGACTTAGTGGTTCAAAAAGGATTGCTAAGAATGATGGGTCCGATGATCGGAGAATGGCTTATTTCCTAGAAAATCTTATTTCTGTCTGCAAGTCTTCGGACTTGTGATTTCAAGAAATGAGATTCGCGGAAATAAGGTCTTGATGACTTAGGAGTCGTCACGCCGTTCAAGAAGCGCAGAGATAGTATTTTATTTGGGCAAGAAGCCCGAGTCGAGTTACATCTTTTTCTTATTTGGTGCTACACTACTCTATTTACACTTGAGTAGTGCGCACGCGCACAGGGCAGGATGGCGATTGGAAAAAGTTATCGTAATTATGGTTCTAAGAGAGGTGGTTAGAAGGGGTCGAGAGTGGGACAACGGGGATAAGGGACTTACGCTGCGTGAAATATCTGGCCAAGTCCCCTACCCCGAAGTCGATGGCGCCTGTTTCTGAGGAGACTTCGTCGGCGCACGAATCACTGGCTTCTTCGGGGGTTGGGCGTCAACCTCTTCGTCGGAATTGTACGGGACGAGACTCCCGCCCGGATCGGCCTTCGGAGAGGAGAGGTCGAGTTCGCCGACAGCGTCCTCCTCGTCACCAACGTCAAGCGGCTTGCCGGAACCGGGGAGCGAGACGTTGTAGTGGCCGATGAGAGTGTTGAAGGCGGCAGCAACGTCCTCGTCTTCCTTGAGGTCCTTGAAGAGGGTGCAGAAGCCCTCCTTTCCGAGGACGTCGCCCTGGTTCCGGATTGCACAGATGAAGGTGTGGAGGTGGAGGCAGAACTCCCCGTGCACCAAGACGAAACTCTTGCGGGCGGCGGCAACCATGTCGGCGGCGTGCTTGAGACGCTCGACGCTAATCGGGACTAGACGAGGTTAGCAAAAAGGGAAATAGCAGAAATGCGAAGGAACGCACTGGTGGGGAAGAAAAACGTCGCCTTCTCCGCGAGGTCGTACATCAAGGCCGCGAATTGCGCCGTGTCCATCGTGTGGTCGCAGATAGCACCCATCTTCTTGTATGAACAAGACTGACAGGTGACGCCGACGCCGTTAGGCTGGCACTTGAGGCGCAGCAAGTTGCACGGGGTGCATCCGATGAGGGGCTGGGTAGAGGTGTGTTGAGTGACTCGGAATGATAAAATAGAGGAAGCAGGGGCGTACCTCGACCGCGTCCTCAACGGTGAGGTTACGGACGGCCTCCAACTCGACGAGCGGCATGGGTTCCAACGACACCATGGTGTAGTCGGTGGTCTTAGACTTGCGGTGGGTACTGGTAACCCCGACGTGAGAGCGCGCGTGAGGGATGGCGGTGCCTTGCTTGCGGGAGACGGAGATGGTGACGATGAAGTCGTCGGCGGGAAAAGCGGCTGCATAAATAAAAATGAGTTAGAGATAAAAAGAACGGGAGATCGAGCTGGGATAATTACCCCAGCCAATCTCGTGCTTCGAGTCTCCGATCTCCCTTAGTCGCGTCTCGATGGCGGGGAGGGTCTTGAGAAGTTTGGCGGCAGTTTTCTAGAGAAAAAGAATAAGTCGCGGAACCGTGGATGAAAAAAGAAGGGGGCGTACGGAAGGCGTCTCGGGAGCAGGGGTCCTGGCGGCGGTAATCTTGGCCAGCGTGGACTGGTCTTTGGAGCGGGTTTTGCGGGCGGAAGTCTCGACAACGAGGGTGGGCTGAAGCCCGACTTCGGTATTCCGGGAGCGCTGCAACACGACTGTTAGAAGGGAAGGAATGGGCAAGAAGAGTAAAAGAGCAACGCACCTTGGAAGGAGGAGCGCCATCCTTGGGCGGTTCGACCTTCGTCTCGGCGCGGGGCGTTGAAACCTTCTGGCGTTTTGAGGCCGGTGGGGGCATTTGCGTCAGTTTCACGAGAGAAGGCGCCGCTTGGAGTTCATCCGACGTGGGGTCGCGGAGAGACAAGGGCGGTTCAGCGTCGTTGGAGTGGCAGGCGGGCTACTCTAGGAGGTTAAGAAGAGAAAAGGGGGAAGAAGTGAGACGTACCGGGTCGTCAGAGTAATCAGGGAAGACGAACTCGGACCACTCCTCGTCCTGGTCGTTGGCGAAAAGGGTCAATGCGAAAATACCGACGAGGCAGAGCGAGATGTCTTTGGGGATGAGTTTGGAGGCATCCAAGGTGGAGACGGCGAGACGCTGAATCTGGCGCCAAGAAAGGAAATAGACAGAGAAATAAGGAGATACGGACGAAATACGGGAGGCCCCGGTAGAGGGCGGTGGTCAATGCCTTTCTCGAGATGCCGTGCCCTTTCGTGCGGACGCGGAGGGCGAAGGTTGCGAGAGTACGCTCGGCGCCGGTGCCAAACGCCTGCCAAAACGGGTGGTCCTCGAAAGCGGGTAGTGCAGTGGTGGAGAGTTTCGGATACCGAAAGTCGTATCGGGGAGAGGACTGGACAATGGGCTGGACCTCGTCGTCAGAAGAGTCGACGACGTCGGCGGGGCGCGAGGACGTTGGGCGCTTGAGCGAGGTGGACATAGTGAGAAAGAAAGAGAGAAAGTTGGCGGAGAAATGAATAGAGAGGGGCTTCCCCGCTCCCGTCATTTCTGGAAAAAGAAGCCGCAGTGCTAAGCGGCTTCTCACACGTAAAAGAAGCGCGCACAGCCTGCGCACCCAAAAATACTGGAAACACATTCCAGAATTAAATGGGCAGGCTAAAATTGGGCGTCCCTGAGCGGGGACCTCCAAAGGGGCGAGGCACTTAGCAAAATTTGGCGAAGGGCCGTTGGAAATAAGGCGGGGTGGCGGAAATAAGGGTTTCCGGACAGGGGAATAGACTCACAGGAGAAATAAAGAGTTGTGGGTGTTTAGGGGTGAGCTTGTGACAAGACACCGGAGTTTTGATCGTGGATCAGCGAAGATCCCGGTCTTCGGTTGAGGTCATAATTGGTGGCGGTGTAGCGTCGCTAAGACTGGAAGGTCAAAGCGAGTAAGAAGAAGTTCGGCATGTCCAGAAGGAGACAAGGTTGACCGGGGACGGTCAACATTTCAAAAATAGCAATACGCTCGCAGCTATTCCTCCGACGGATAAACGGGAAAGGAGGGACGATCTCGGGCCATTTTACTAATTTCTGCTTGGTTTGAGGACTTTCATATGATTTTGGGAATTGTATAAGTAGTTGGGGCATTATTACGAGTAGGATACAGAATCCCCTTGTACTAGTAGGCATAACGCTTGCGATTTGGGCTATTTCTGGGGTTGGCGCAGTGTGTATCGTTGTTGGACTTTAACATTGGGAAACCTTTCTGTTGGAATAAGAAGTTGGTTACTGGAAACGTCTTAGGGCGTGATTGAGGCTACATAGTACTGGAATCGAAATCGTTTTATCGTCATCGTCATCGCTCATCGTCAATCGTCAAATCGTATCGCTCATCGTTCATCGTACATCGTTAATCGTCAATCGGGTTCTATGGGAAATAAGCTTTTGGGCATATATCCTCGTGGAAATAGTCTATCGTTCGTCTCTAGGAGGTCTATCGCGCGTCTCCGGACACCACCACCACCACACACACAACACTTGTTCGTCTCATAGCTGCGAAGCTCTTAAAACTATCTTATTTCCACTGCTCGATTATCTCTCAGGCCAATTCCTGGTGATATCTTGTAGTGAAGGTTCATCTTTCTGTGGGAATCTTATACCTTCCCTTCAACCTATTGTTAGGCCCTGTACAAGGGACTATCACTCGTCTGTATCTCGGCTCTTGCTTCCTCTGATCGGCCTATTTCTGATCCTCGTCTTATTCCTGTGGGCATCGCTGCTTATATCGGAAAGACTTGGGTTATATTTGGGTGATAATTGGATTGTTTGGGTTTAGTTCGGAGCACATCGTTCAGCGGGTAGAAGGATGACCCGGAGTCGCGTATCGTTCGCTTTTGCCGGTGGCGGTGGCAATCACTTTGATTTCATCCGAGTGTCCCTCCGGCAAACCGTACCAACTGGCAGTAAATCTGTGATTCAATGGAAAGGAGCAGACAAACCGATATTTTTTAATATTCCCGCGCCATCTGTGGAACCATTATAATATCTGCTGCTCCTTCCCCATCGCCCCATGGTTTATATCCGAAGACTTGTCTTCAGTTAACCACGTGTTTCAGATCGCACATCCGTTCAATCACCTCCCAAATATCGCACGAGTCAATTTCTGTGTTCACGCATGCCATTTTATCGGAGCGGTAGGACACGATGAAGTAAGAACATTATAAGATAAGTAAGATAGCTGAGCCAAAATGCACAGCCGTAAGATCAATCAATTACCACAATCTGGCCGTTTCCAGAGGCGCAGTCGTACGTTAAAATGGGCAACATTCTCCGAAATCCTACGAACGATGTTACACCTCCAGAAATAAATGACTAGCGTCCATACCTAAGGTGAGAGAAAATCACGAAGCAAACAGATCATGTTTCTTCTTGGACAAGTACGAGGCAGAATCGTTCACTATCATCTTTATTTCGTCGGCGGGTCTTTCATCAGGAAGGCTTTTGCCAGGCTAAAATTATTGCCATATCAGCATCAGCGTCGCCGTTGAACGAGAGAAATTTCTCACGGTGGTTTTGAATGAGCCTCTAGAAAACTCCTGCTGAGTGACAATATGAACCTTAGGAGACAAGATCAGCGACAGATCTATTAAGCACCTAAAAATCGCAGTACCACACGGTGGAAATCTGGAATACGCATTGCGTCAGCCTGAGCCTCACCAGAGCGCGAACAAGAAACCCACGAATGCCGTCATAGTCGTCGCCGCCTTCACTCTGCTCCTGATTTTCGCGCTCACCGCGAGTCTCGGGGTTCGCACACGAAGACGGGCCCTTGCTTGACCACGGCTTTTGGGTCTTCCTGAAATTCAGATTCGCGAGCTTCAAGTTTTGTGAGATGCCACCACGCAGAAATTTTTTCATTAGAGTGCGAACCAGGGTAATACAATAAACGCGGCCCAGGCAGTAGGCGATGCCGACAGAGACTGGAATTGTCAGCCAGGAATGGAAGTGGAAGGCAGAGAAACCCACTGTTGCTTTCTTTGCTTGCCAGAAATCTGAACAAACAGTTGTATGAGTTCGACAGCACTGGACATTTCTGAAACCTTACGCGACCAAGGCAGCCAACGCTATGGTCGCCCCAGCGGTTCCAGTCTGGATGGTTTGTGCCACTAATCTATTGAGCAGACTACCAACGAGAATCAGGTCCAGTCAGTGATGCTAACTTGCAACCTCACCTCATGGTCTGTTTGGACAGGGATTTGACCTTCATGAGTTGCCACAGAAGGGCCAACGCAATGGAAACGTCCGTCACGGCTTCGGCGACGAAGAAGATTCTACATTTGCATGTTAGTTAAAGTTGAACAGACCTCAAAAGCGATGGCGACACACGTGCCCGGAACTACGGCTTCCCCCCGATCCTTATATCCGGGGGACATCACGAGGGTGATGGCGGTAGCGAAAGCGCCGCCGATCTGTCAGCGACGGTTGAAATCAGAGTTTAAAAGTGTCAAGGAGGGATAGAAGCGTACTGCGGTTGTGATGAACAAAAATAAAGTGAGGGTGATGAAACGGCTTTTGGTTCTACACCGAGTTAGGAGCTGGGCCTCGACAGAACGATATAAACACGGACAGGAGCCAGTATCTAACAGTGAGGAAACTTTGGGCCAAAGCGGCTACTATGCCAGTTGTAAAGACGTAGAGCGGGTAAGGCTGTTCGATCACATGCGTTCGATTATGTTTCTTCGAATCGGACCTAAATGACTTGCCCAATACTGGTTCTGGAGATACGCCAAATCTCCTGAGAAAAACGAACTGGGTCAGCGACTGTGAGAAATCAAGTGGAAAGACACACCCCAATGAGTGATTGTGTACTATAAATAGCATATATTGGCCCGTTCATGTGGTGGAAGAAGCAGATACGCACGAGATATACAGAGGCATAGTTTGCGATCATCGACACGGAATCGACCGTGATGGCAGACGATACTAGCAGCTACGAGGCGGGACGGAAGATCAGAGAATTGACATGGTTATGCCACCGAAGTATAAAACCTTCAACATCCAATTGTCGTGTTTGAAGTGGCGGTAGTAGTAAGCTGCCTGAAGCTTGTTTAGCATCTCCCCGCCATGAACCTTGGACCCACATACCTGAAAAATTTCGATGGTATACAGAACCTAGCATTCATAATCATCTCAAAGCGCAAAAACGTGCCAAGACTGATGTTCACCGAATTTGCCCAGGTTCCCACAAGTAAAGCCCTAGATGAACGAACTAAGGCCGTGTTTCGAAACTTTAATGGGAATGAATATACCCGAGAATGCTGTTCGAATTGAAAGACATTGTGGAAGGAAGGGAAGAAACAGTCTGCAAAACGAAGGTGCTGTTGGTTTTAATATTATCGAGACATACCTGATATGGTTAGACTCGTGACCCGAATAGCAAAAAGAAATGCGGCGACCAAGAAATGCGGCGACCATTTTGCTTACGTAACAGGCGGTGTCTCCGCGTCAACCCTGGAATTTATTTTAATGATAGATCGGGCGATATGAATATTCCGTAGATAGGTGCGTGGCATTACATGGATTCCCGCTTTAAGGCTCAATTAAGGCTTAGGAACACCGGTTTAAGGCAGTATCCTTCGGTGTAAAATCTGGCGCCTTCTGGAGATTGGGGAGTACCCGTAGGATTCACGTACGCGATCCAGACGCTCACCTCTTGGCTCATCGACAGAGCTTCCCCCGACCTCGGAATATACCGTCAAAGGTACGTCCAGTGTAAGACAATTTTTTGGGGTTGATTGCGGAAATGGCCGGGGAAGATTCCAAACATTTCCGAGGTTCTGCTTGACAGGCAACGGCAGCCATAAGCTCTAAATCCTCCTAATTTCCCAGGCCATCAAGGTGGCGCAAGCCCTACATGCTACGGGCCGTTGGGAAAATTGAAACGCTTCACCGGTGGAAGTAAATATTGATGCGCCTGCCACCTGCCGAACAGCTCCAACTCTTAATGATTATATTCAGGTGTTTCGAAATATAGATATGCGCTTACGTTTAATCCCAGGCTTGGGCCGCCGTAGCGCAGCACATTCCCTCAGACTACGACTGAATCAGAACCTATCCTCTTGAGGGTATTATTTCAGGTTCAAATACTGGCTGTCTATTCAGAACCCCGGCTTCCAGCATCCTTATGGAAACCCGGGTGCCGGAGCCATTGCCGAGTAGCACCGAGCTGTTCGCCTCCTACAATATTTTTGCAAAGCCTTTAAGCCTTGGTTGGATTCGCTAGGCCTAGAAGTGGGTTCATGTACAAGCAACCATGGGTGAGAGTTATCTTGCTCATTTCTGGCATTGCCCAGCTGCCGTACAGTGCTACTCGGCCAGAATTCTGGTCTGCTCGACTTGCATTTATCGTTCATGTGTCGGGATCCACAGTTGAAGTTCATTGAACTATGTGCGAATCTGGTCAAGTCAATGCACTCTCTCCGTTGGTCTGGAGATCATAGTACTCGAGCCCTTGACAAAAATTTAATCCAACAATGACTCGGACAGGGTTTGCTTGACGGACTTGCGTCATGCCTTCGATGCTCAAGCTCAGCAGCTGCAGGCTTTTATTTCCTTGATTAGATATACATCATTCCAATGACTCGCCTCGTTTAGATATTTGGCTTCATAGGACTTGAGCCAAGGTTCCCGACGTCCTTAACTGTACCTTTCTGTGTTTAATTTGATTTGACTGACTGATGCGCCGCGCGTATCACCATTTACCTGGTTTAATATACCTAGCAACAGCAACTTGGCCCTTGAAGACAACCGAAGCTTCGGAAATAGAGGCAGGTCATGTCGTTCTGCCGCCTCGTTACGTGTGTTGTTGAGTGAGTTACAGGTGTGTCGATGTATAGATAGAGAAAACAGGATGCACTCCAGGTCTATTCGTTCACGGACCTTACGACGACCCGCCCGCTCAAGGTACGTTGGTGCCAATATTTTGAAAGAAAGAAGAGGTGTGCTGACGTGTAGTGCAGCAGGTTTTCGCCGTGCGGTTGTTGCTGCAAGGAAGCGGCGTGACGGCGGTAGGCCAGTACCGATTACTCATATCTTAAGCCGATGGCCTGATTTCATGTGCGCATGGTTATATTCTTCTTTTTCGCTCACTCTCCGCCGGCTGCTGCCGTATGTCCATTCCAATTCCGGTTTCATCTCTAGGGTCTGGAAGCTGCATCAGAATTACGTTTGATCCAAGGATTTGGACCCTCAACAATGTTATTTTCGACCTATCCGATCAACCGCTCAATTTCGGAAAGGAAAGGCATTTATTTTTCTTTCACGTCCTCATCACTTTCTCCTATTATTATTCTGCGCATATTGATATGCCCCGCCTTAAATTACTCGTCTCTCAAGCAGATGCCCTGTTTTTTTATACCCTGTTTTTGTTCTTCCATTTTTCCCACTCCCTGCCGCAAACTTCCGTATGTGCATCCCATTACCTACTTTGCTTTCGGGGTTCTTCCGATTGCCGGTGCATCAGAAATTAGCTTCGATCCAAACTGGACGCTCGGGAGTTCTCCGATCAGCCGGTCAACAAGCATTCAAACCGGACATGTCTCCTTCGACCTCTTTCATTTCCACCGCCGTCATCTCTCCCTGTATCGCTTGGCTTGTTTGCGTCGTCCGTCAAGTTTTATTCCGAATTATTCTGAGCTTCCTTTGTAGCTAACATCAGTACTGCCTAGCACATGAGTCTACGAGCGGTCAAAATGTCGGAGGGACGGTGAGTGCATCATGTATTCTCCGTCTCCGTGCTCTCTGTTTCCGAACCGCCTGATGTGCTATTTACGAACGGGACGTTGTCTACACATTCCTTTCAATAGTCTCTCAATTTTTGCCACTTACACGTCCACTGCCTCAACCGAAGTGGAGCGCTCTGGTATCACAAGGAAGAACGCCTCTTACACCGAAACCATTGGAAGGATCCGAATCTCTTTCCCTTGAGCATGCCCTTCAAGAGGGGAAGAAATCGACCTGAACGTCAAGGTCCCCTTGAAAGCAAGGTCCCAGGTGAATTCGAGCGTATCCCGGCCTTTGTCCATGCATCCTGCCAGTTTGATGGTTTCAATCCGAGTGGCTAATCAAAACAGAAAAGAAAAATCCCACCACGAACCGGCCTTCCGGAGGATTCGAACCTTCCCCTCCCTCTTGAGGAATATCGGGGCGTGCACCTTGCATTTGAAAATTGTTTCAATGGATCCTCCAGCTGTTTTGAAAGTGAATTTCTGAAACCATGTTTATGAAAGCATCTGTCAAAAGAATTTCTGAATACCGAGTCCTTTATTCCTCATTGGAATCGGCTCCCGGGAGCTCACCTCTTCACCCTTTGCTAACACAAAAACATTCTGCCACTCGAGAAAGCACATTTGAACCTTGTTCTTTGGAGTCGGTTTCACACCAAATCAGAACATCAATATTTTTCTTGAAAACGTACCCCGTGTCTTGTACTCGGTTGCTAGCCGGACACCCAACGACCAGAGAAAAAGGTACTGTCTCCACTCCGTATGCCATCGGATGGATTCGAACCACCTGCTCCATCTGATGTAAGCTGCAGAAATAATCCACCAGGGTCTACGACGGCTTGGATTTGTGCATCTGCAGAGATATATGTCCAGATGTAAATTGGAGCGAGTGCACGAGACAATATACATGCGCTGTTCCTTCCATCTCCCCTCGAGACCGGCGAGCTCGAAGCAATAGTGCGCGCGCTCGCACCGTCCACACAGCGTCATCGACCATCTGCGGGGCGGCTCAGCCGTTGCGACGACTAGTGCGGCCTGCCGCGAAAAAACACATGCCCCGCGCCCGCACCCGCGTACACACCACACACCCACCGCTACATAACACTCTCCCCACTTAGGCCCAATCGTGGCGCTCTGATGGGTTGGGAAGAGAAGCGCGAGGGAATGGAAGAGGGAAAGAAGAGAAGAGAGAAAGCAGGGGGGGAGGTGCAGGTTTCTTTAGAAAAAATAGACGAGGGCGGCTAACGAAAAAGAGCACCGTGAGAGGTGAGAAGAGAGATGAAGTAACCGGAGCAGCGAGCCGAAAAAAAGAAGCCAAACAAGGAAGTGCGAGGAAATGGAAAGAAAACATGAGGGAAGGGAAATGCAAGGAAGGGGGCAGCAAGAGGATCCTGGGCCACATGTTATGTCGGCACGGCGAATATTGGCAGCCACGAACAAAAGCAGTAAACGAAACGGAGAGTGGGTTGGATGAATGAAGAGTGCGAGGGGAATCCGGAGGGAGGTGGGAGATAGACGTGAACGTAACACGACCTACCTGGTCTATCCACAAACTGGATCTTTACACTCGTCATCAGCTTGCTCTGGTCTACCTCGAAGTGCGCGCTTTCTCCTCGGAGTTGGGTAGTTGAGGAATCTGCTGTTGTTGAGGTAGCCGAGGTGGAGGTAGGAGAGGCACCAGCGTGCCGAGTATTTGCCGTGCCGGCGAGGTGCTTGAGCGGGGGCCGTGCGTTGCGTGACTCTGAGGCCGACGCTCTGGCCGTGTCGCACGTTTAGAAGCGAACGATGCGGGTGAATCGGGTCGGCCCGTTACCATTTGTGATGCAATTTTTTTTGAGAGCGAGTACACCCCACATGAATCGCCGCAACCGGGCGAGGGAGCACGGGAGGAGCTAGGACAGGAAAGCGGAGGGAGTATCAGGACTCGGCTGGGCGAGTGCGAGTGAATGGCCAAGCTGGCATGGTGGAGCGGAGGACAGAGTTCTGTCGGTGAGATGGAGGGCGGAGTGGAGCGGGGCGAGTGTCAGAAGCGAAGTACATTCCGCGAGTTGCGAGTGGGAGAGTGAATAGGGCGGAGCGAATGGTGAGCCGAGTAAGCACGAGCGTGTACAATGAGTGTGGTGAACGGAGCAAGTCAGCGCTCGAATGAAGCAATAGGAGGGACGCCCCTCGTCCCATCCGCCAGCCCGAGCTGCACGGTGACACGGTCGTCGTTTACTGCGTCTGTCCACGTAGTCGAAGGATTTGCCACGGGTGAGTCGGTGTTTAGTTTATCATTATGGGGAATAAGAGGAAAGACATGGGAAGGGTAGGAAGTGAAGATCCTTACCCAGCGTGAATGGTCGCAAGCCGTATTCCGAGAATGTGAGTCGCCGGATCGCGAGGTCGACTGTGTCCGACTGGGGCCGAGAGGAATAACCCCACGCGTGGCGAGATCGATAAAGGAGTCAATGACAAGAAACGGAGCCAAATGCACAAAGAATGCACGAGCCCGAAAGAACGCAAAGCAAAGGAGAGAACGTCACCGTTGATGAGCAGATGGGCACTGCCTCCGGGGATGCCCGGCGATGTTCAATTCAAGTTCAATACGAGCTGTGCTGTTTAGCTCGCACTTTAAAGACCTGGTGATACCCATTGGTGGACCGGCATGGGTATCAAAGGAACACCAGCAAGACCCAGTAAGGAGGGGAACCGGACGATAGCGGGTAGTACCCACCTTCGTCACTTCGTTACTTCGCTTAAGTTTGCGAAGTTTCGTCACTTTGATGGAATGTTCTGAAAGTTCGTCACTTTGGTGAGTTTGCGGGAAAGTTCGTGAGATGTACAAATTAAACGCATCAGTCCGGCCATCACTTCCTCCCGGACCTCCCCCATTTTTTCCGTGCAGATACCTTACCTTAACACTAACCACGAACCTGAACCACTAACCTCTAACCTCTAATCCCTAACCTACAACCAGTAACCTCTAACCATGACCAGCTAACCCGAACCGCTAACCTCTAACATCTAACTACCCAACCCGAACCTAACCGGCCAAGCGCGGCGAGTTGTTGATCCCCATCACTTCGTGATGTACCGAGGAGTTGCCGCTTGACAAGCCCAGGATACCAAATCACGAACTTTCACAGAAAGCGATGAAAATCAGGAACTTTCACGAATTCCCATCAAAGTGACGAAGTTTCGCAACGCTAAGCGAAGTAACTAAGTGACGAAGATGGTGCGGACTCGACGATAGCGGGGAGGTAAGCGCTGGCCGCACAGAAGGCTGAAACTGGATGAGCTACATGGATCATTTTACAGCTCCGTTCACGTTTTGAGAAAGGTGGAACTCTAATCACAGGAAATACAAAAGCAAACCGGCGGATAGGGCCTATACCATCGCGAGTCAAACCTCTGACTGCCTCTGAAACATCCCCATGCAATGTGAGGGTTACCAGCACCGTCCTCGACGGCTTCAAGAAATGCGTATGTGGATCCGGATTACTGGCACACCAACGGGCTCAGGAGGGATTTAACCATCGGCAGATTGTACGCTGTATAAATATTTTCATGCGACGGAGAGTTGGACGTGCGAGGTGGACCTTTGGAACAAAAAGAACGAAACAAAGGTTACCGAGGCTGTGTAGGCCGTCGGGAGGAAGTGAACCTCCAGCTCCCTCTGAACTCTTCGCGGCAATCGTATTTCTGAGGAGGACCACTTTGGTCTGCAACGGCGTGAATGTAGGTTGAGTACCAGTGAGTGGATTGCTGGCTCGGGACTTGCCAGAACGGTGGCTGAGCTGGTATCACGAACTTTGGGGAAATGTTCAACAGCTGTCTTGAGTGTGTGTCTTGACAGGGGAGACCTGTTCAGACCGAAACCTACCTTATATCGTCGGGAAGAGTCAAACCCGCGACTCCCTCTTGCAAAACCAGGCTCGAAATTATTATATGACGACGACCACCATTCTCAATGGGTTGAATGCACTGGAAATACGTATCCGCGCAGGAAAGGGGGATGAGAAGAATTAGAAAAAAGAACACGCCATTGCCAGGGAATGCCGTCGAACCCCCGGCCTCCTCTGAACCCATCACTTTGCATGTATAATGGGAGGTGCCACCATAGTCGTCGACGGCTTGAATTGTGCTATTGGCGTCAAGCATTTTGACAACATGTAACAGTTGAACTATCCAACACGGTGAGTCACAGCATTGACTAAAATTTCAAACGTCACCTGGGCATTGCTGCGGTTCAGTGGTAGAAATTGCTGGCGCGAGTCCAAAATATCTAATGTGGTACATAGCAAAACAAAAACTTGTTCTTGAAAACGCATGCCATGGGGAGGATTCGAATCTCCAGCTCCCTCCGATATCTGTACTAAATTACAAATTTATTGTATGGGGGGTGACCACCAGGGTCCACGGCGGTGTCGATATCCTGACAATCCGAATCACTATTTTGCAGAGAAAAACTTGAGGATGCCCCGGAAAGACAAATTGGAATTCGAGCTAAGAGATTTAATCTGCTAGTCTTAAAAACTTGTTTGTCGGCAGGCCGAGGCTTGTTTCACACGTCCGGATGTTATGGCGGAACCAACCGAATATAAGCCCGGCTTCATGAGTGGAACGAACCAAAAGAGATGAGGACTTGCGCGTCTTTTCACGCCGTCGGGAGGAGTCGAAACCCCTTCCCCTTCTTATAGACCACGTGGAAGGAGGTATGATGTGAAGGTGACCGCCTCAGTCCTCGACGGCTTGAATATACCTGTATCGGCATTGAGATGAGCATGAGTGGATGACCCAACGCGGAGAATTTTGACAGGTTCAATGTAGTTGGTTCGTATTTTATCAGTGGATTCGCCTAACTGCAGGGTCGAGTTTGGAGCTGAGCCTAAGCTAGGCGAGCGGACGCGAATCACTGAATGGTTTGTTGGCAGGGATGAATTTCCTGAACAATAGTGCACAGAAAAAGAATCTTCGGAAGAGACTACTATTTGGGACCCCCTAGCTGGCCACTCGGCATCTACAACCACCATGCTTGAAGATTTTAACTGCCGGTGAATGAGGGATTGAAGTATGATGCAAGATGAAGGTTTGGACCAAATTTGGCTCCAAAAGGATGGGTTGATCGAAAGTTATGGCATATCTGATTTTGATCCGCGGGGTGGTACCATCAATTTGTTACGTTTTGGCCGCATGCCGGACTTGTCTTGCGCCGTTCTCCACCAAATCTTCGTTGTTTCAGGACTTTTTGGGCTCATTCTGTCCGTCTTATGCTTATCATTCATACAACAGGGCCATATATGAATTAGGGCCAGATTCGTATGTGCCATGCCCTCAAAAAGGTGGTGTCACCTTTTCAAGATGCTCAGGCTGTCCAGCCCCGTATTATATGACACTACTGCGCTGCCACTTTGGAACCTGGTACAGGGTATTACGATATGGAATGAATTGCCTTGGGATATGTCTGAAATTTTTTTGCGCTCTGGTTCCCTCATGCCACTGCTTATTACCCCAAACTACCCAATTTTGGTGTCCCAGATGGTCGGATTTTTTGGAGCAGCTGCAAGCTCTTTGTCCTGGACTTAGGTATCCAGTTATGTTCCAATGTTTCTTATAAAGCCCGTGGTATCTTAATTTGGGCCTCTGCAAGATGTTTCTCGTGTGGGACACTCGTTCAGTCGGGAATCAGGATTTTGGGTGATTTCCTCCCCATTGAAGCAGATTTTTCCACCGCTCACAGAACTTGTACCTCCAATCTTACGATGTGGAACGGTCCCTACGATTACCCTCTATGATTCGTGAGGCATGTGACCACACTGGAAGTCCTCAATTCATTATTCCGGGAGGTGGCCAGCTAGGGTGTTATTTGGTAATGTTGTACCCCCGTCCGAAATAAATTCATTGCAGCATCAAATCGGCATATATTTTGGCCGGAGTTGGCTTGAACCCTTCGTAGGAAGCAGGTCTTCAATATGATATAGATCCTGCTTGACATCCTCACTGTAAAAGAAGATAATTATGCATAAATGCTTAGGTGGCCAGCTACCCGACAAAAAATAGTAGCCATGTCGTCCGGAGGACTCGAACCTCCAGCTCCCTCCTCCTGTGTATACATCAAGCACGGCTTATAGTATGAGGGTAACCATCATGGTCCTCGACGGCTTGATTACTGGTGCGGGTGGCCGGGGTTGACTTGAATGACTGAGCTCGCGAATTTGAGAATGTTCCATGTTTTGGCTGAATCCAGTACATTTGGGAATTGAGATTGCTATGAAACGTGCCACGCCATCAATTCCATCGGCAAGCAAGCGGCCGAACGCGCATCAATCCCATCAAAGTGCTGAATTTTCAAAGTAATGCTCATGCGGTCAGTCCATATCCCTGTACCTTTATTTAATTGTTAATAAAATGAAAGTTCTGCTCTATTCCCTCTGACACTTAACTTGCAACTCATGACCAAATTCGGCAAATGAGGTGTACATCAATCACTCCTCCAGCACACCATCTGAGTAGCAAGTAAAATCTACCGCATGACCTCGCGGTTTAATTTCCCTACAAACTGCCTCTATATTCGGTCCTTGAACACCACACAATGTGAAGTCGTGGAATGAATTCTGCCCCCTTGTTTGCATGTAGATCACTTCATAAAGTCTCTCACTGGCCCCAAAAGAAGCAACATGTTTGGCCTGTTTAAAGGAAACTCAAAGGTAGTCCCGTCTAAGCAGAAGGGCGGCGGCGTGCCATTAGAGAATAGTGAATATAGACAGGGGTTGTCCTCAGATGCCGAGGAATCGGCGAGGATGATGCCGTTGATTGTTTGATGGCCTCCGCACCAAACATCCCATCAATGCCATCGATCATGCCACCGATCATGCCATGGCCCGTAGCAATCCCAATTCCCAAATGCTCTCGCTGAATCAATGGGACCCCAACTCATAAGTAGCATCAGATGGGGATACCAGAACCCCAGCTTGAATGCAGTGCGGATCCACACCAGAGAGTTACAGATAGTATTTCAGGGCTAAATACGGCCTGGAGTTACTGGAAAAATGTGAATTGGTCGAAGAAGAGAGGCTTGGTCACAGATGAGGCATAAATGAGTCGAGTTTGTGCCTGCCATTAGCTATTGACTTTAAGGTTAAAGAGAACAAGCACCCGTTGCGCGAGCGGAATTTTCACAGGAGCCTCATTCACTCTTTACCTGTGTGAAGCCATTTAGGACTTAGCGCTTCAGCACCACCCGCCTTTTACGTGTTTTTGAGCACCATTTGGCGCGATGAGAGCAATAAGAAGACTACCGGAATATGCCAAAATCTACAAGGAATGTAAACGAAATACGAATGGGCTCTTGATAATACCCAGACATTCTGCCATTTGTGATCCTTGCTCTTTGGGACCTTTCACCTTCCACACCAACCCAAAAAATTCAATTAGCCTCGAATTCATTTTGGCTACCGATTCATCTTAGCTAGGCCAATATTTTCCTTTACCTCACTGCGTTCCGTGGCCTGATCGACACACGTGCGTGGACACGTGCCGACCGGGTGCAGACGTGGGTCGGCACTAGGTCGGCACAGTGCGGACCTAGTGCCGACACAGTGCGGACCTAGTGCCGACCCACGTCTGCACCCGGTCGGCACGTGTCCACGCACGTGTGTCGATCAGGCCACGGAACGCAGTGCCTGGTTGGTAGTATAACACATGGCCTTTGAAGGGATTTAAGGACCTCGATAAGACATGCAGGAAGATATGTACTGATCCAGAAGATGGCTCGAACCCGGTTGGAGTGGCTCCACGGCAGCAAAGACCATGGGCCTGCATGCGGGCACTGCTTGCTTTTGGTTCCAGTGCGATTGCTAAATTGTCCATGAGAAATCATGAAAGAAAAAAGTTCCAACCGGAGGTATGCTCAGAAGGAGGCGAACCTAAGCTCTACCAACACCTGCTCGAAGGCAATGACTGGGACAGTGGCTTGAATCCACCGAGGACTGGGCACTTGATCACTGCGCTAAATAAGGCCGAATTCAGGCCTTTATCGAAGTTGACACTCGCTTGCTTACCCAGACGGAGTCCATGGTACACTCCAAATTTAAAATCTGCTCCGCAACTGAGTAGTGAATGAATGCCGCGAGTGTATGGATACACCAAGGAGGCAGACGAAAAGAAAAAAAGCTAAAGAGTCTCAAGTTTCTCGTCCCGGCGGTATGGAGTAGTCAAACCCCCTGCCACCACCACAACGCTAATATTCAATCCCAACGCAAAAGCATAAGTATGAATGAGTGACCGCGACGAATTTATTGCCGCATTGCGGCGTAAGAGGTCGATGTATGAGGATGCGCAACCTGTGCAAGGCTATGAGTAAGACATCATGCATTCTATCGAAATTCGAGGCGTATTTGCGCTATCCAGAGCTCTGGCGTGTGCACCCGAAGATTGGATAGTGAGGGATGCTCAAAAACCGAAGAAAAAGAGAAGTGTGTGGAGTGTGACCACCGTGATCCTCGACGGCTAAAATGCGCCGGTACGTCGCAACAATAGATCATTTGGGGTGAGGGGCATCCAACGATGCTTTGTAGCGATCGGTAATGCACCCTGGGGTCAACTAAGTAAGTGGTTAGCGAGATTGATGAGTTTGGAGATCGAAAAGAGAGAAAAAGTAAAACAAAACGCAAAATACATATCGGTGCCGTCGAATGCAGTCGAACCACCCACTCCCTCTCGACATTTGGATCATCTGCGATAATTTGAGGGCGACCACCCGATCCTCGACGGCTTGAATACAGTTGTATATTGCGCAGAATACATGGGTCATTTTCTGGTGGCAGTTGTAGACATTCCAAGATGCGCAGTTGAATTGAGTCATAGCTGCACTCAACGGTTGAGGTGGTAAGTAGGAGAGACCCAAGGGACAAGAGGTAAATGGCAGTGGGCGAGTGACAACGATATGGTGAGAGGGCGAGGAACAAAAACAACGAAGAGGAGAAAACATGATTCTGTAAATGAGGTGGCATCCGTCTGAAGCCAGTGAATTCCGGAGAATCAGACTGGATCACGACACCACAAAAAAATGTCAGATCATCATACTCAACACCGTCGGGAGGATTCGAACCCCCTTACTGAGTCTACTCGCCACATCAAAACGATGAGCCACACCACGAAACTCTGAGACATATGACTAACTTTTTGTTCCAACGCAAAGCTTCTCGGGACGAATTATCGTGAAGCGCTCGTTGGCTTGAATGCCCGCAGCGAACCGCCACTCCAGTCCTCCCTTCAGTCTCTGCTTCGGGAGCGACTCACCTCGGTCTTCGTCGCGGTCCTACTACACCTAAAATGGTGAGTTGAAAACAGGAGAAAAAACCTATCCAGAATACGAGACTGTGAAAGCAGAAACAGTGAGCAGCTTGCGATTTAGGGCAAAAACAAAGCACTCACTCCCTCTCTCCTCGCCTCGTCTCCGTTGTGCCATTCTCGCACCCCGTGTACACAGCTGCGCGATCGACCCTACACCCACCGCTGCACAACTATACTATTCGCCAGCCCCGCCTCCTTGATCGTCGCGGGGTTGTCGTCGAGCGTGCGGTTCGGGAACGTGGTGCCGATGGTGTAGTGGCGCGTGAGGTTCTCGGGGCGGGCGCCAGCCCGCGCGTTGCAGTGGTTAGTTGGAGTATGGGGAAGGAGAGAGGAGGGACGACGGCGCTCGGAGGAAGTGTATAAGGAGGGAGAGAGGGAGGAGGAACGACGATGCGTGGGATGAACACGACGGGAATGTTGGGTCGAGTATACGCAGGGAGGGAGGAAGGTGGACGACAGGAGGGACGCCGGCGCTCGGAGGAAGTGGAACAAGGGAAGGAATGAAGGACGGCGCATGGGGTAAGTGGAAGGAGCAGTTGGCCCAACTATACGCTGGGGAGGAAGAGACAGCGAATGGAGGAGGGGGAAGGCGAACGAACGCACCGGTTAATAAATAAAGTTGCTCAGATCGCGCACCATGTGCGTCAGATTCATGCGGCACACGATGCGCGTCCCATCCGCCAGCCGGATCTGCACGCTCGTCGTCGGCGGCGTCTGGTCCACCCCGAAGCCGACGGGGCCACTTGCCGTCGCTGCCGCATGCTGGATGCCTTTGCGGTACTAGATGACGTGGAAGAGGCAGCAGGCACCGGCGCGCCCAGGCTATTTCCTGACCCCGAGAAGGGCTTGGGCGGGGGCGGGACGTAGTCGTCGCTTGTGTGTGCGTGACTTGGACGTCGACGTACTGACCCTGGCGGACGTTTAGGATCGAGGGGGGTGCGCGCCCCGCGTGAATCACCGCGAGGACATCTGTGTTGGCGGGGTCGTCGTAGCGCATGATCTCGACAGTGAAGCCGTCCCGCCAGAACGTGAGGCGGCGGATCGCGAGGTCCTCTGGAGTGTGTGAGGATTGAACAAGCCAAAATAGGTCAGATGCGCGGTTGGCGAATGGGTTAGACGCAGCACAGAGTAGCCCGAAGAAAGTAAGAAAATAATCAAAAGGTTAGGCTTTGGATGGATAGATGAACGGGAAGGACACGCACCCTCCACCTCCTCTCTCTCACCCGGTACAAACACACTCGAAGTCCCCTCCCCGCCCAGCGTGTGCCCTCCTCCGGTGAAGAATTGGGCGTCGGTTCGCCGCTACTCGCGCCTTCCCTGCACGCGCAGCATCAGTGTAAGCTAAAATTGAAAATAGAGGGAGGCGATACGCACGCGTCTTCCGGTAGCAGGGTTTTGTACCGCTATGCGTAAGTTCGTTAGAAATCGAATGAGTCGAATAGGAATCAAAATAAAATGAAGAGGAATTAAGGAGCGGAAATCCAGAGAGACATGGGCAGGGATCGGGTGGGCCTACGCTCCCCACCCGCGAACAAAGTCTCCTGCTCGTCGTTCTCGCCGTCGTTGTGGCCGCTCGTGATGAGATTCTCGGGCGATGGTGGAGGAAGGAAGGGAAGACGTGCGCCACCGATGCAAGCGGAACATCAAATCAGCACCGCCACCGGTGATGCCCGGAGGCTGGTTCAACTTCGCGCGATATGCAATGTGGTGCTTCGTCGAAGCAAAAGGAAAGCTATCCGATATTGGATGCTGCATTGGTATGGCTTGGAAGCATCTCCTCAAGTTCTGGTATGGTGAAAGAAGTATCAGATCTGACAACTGCTTGAAGCTTAGACACATCGTTAGGCGGACGGCTTGAAGCAGATGAACGAGGGCATCGTGGAGGTGTCTGTCAACCATGTCTGCTGCATATATGAAAAAAGAGCATGTTCATAACGCCTTACGCCGTCAGAAAGAGTCGAACCTCCGGCTGCCTGTGCATCATGAGTGGATGCACCGCAGTGTGAATCATGACGATGGTGACCACGATGGTCCCCCGACGGTTGGGGTGCGCGGTGGTATCTCGCGCACCCCAAGGGGAGTTTTTTGCGATGAGATTTTCAACCAGATAATTCGCTGTTAAAGTGATTAATTCATAATCCCACTCGACGGTGTCGACTTGGTAGTCAGCTGGCGAGGTTGGGCAACCATAAATGAAGTGCTGAGGAGAACGTTGCGAGCGACACACCGAGAGAGATATAAAGCAAAAAGCAACGTATGAAAGACATACTGTGGTATGGACTCAAACCATCTACATATACTTATGCTTCTAAAAGTGCCGGAAAAAACTACTCCGTGTTCGTGGACTTCAAGGACCTGACCCCGAATCGAACGGGGTACCTGCTGACAGATGTTCGCCGAACTAGACAATGCAGGTGCAGACCACCGGCCGACCATCTGCGCCGGGTCTTCGTATGCGCATACACTCGTTCTTGGATAAGATGGATAAGATGAAGGTGTCCTCGTTGAAGTCCTTGGAAATAATCAGGGGTACTAATAGCCCCCTCGGAACCTCCATGTCGATACGTCACTACGGAGGCACATACATAATATGAGGGTGACCAATTTGCACGTGGGTTCACAGTTCGGAGGGACACTAGAAGAAGGAAGTCGTGAGTTAACAAACGTGGGGACTGACAAAATACGCGTACTGGACCTAGGCCGAGATGCCCGAGAATGGTGAAATGTGAGTGAGAGTGATTGAAATTAGAATCGTCGAACAATCCGAACAAACAAGGGGAGAGAAAATCTGAAGGAGGGGGAGAACAAGGAATTGTGAGGGGTGCGCAGTTCATGTGCGTGAGGTTCATACGGGCCTACGGCAGAAGATCTTGTGCGAGGCGAGCAGAGTTTAGCAGTGGGTGGGTGGGCAAAGTGAGCGGATACAACCCCACCAAGCACGAGAAGAGTGGAGCGACCGGGCGAGTGCCAATAAAGCCAGTGTTAGAACCGAGAAGTAGAGTGAAATGAAAAACATGTATCTGTGGCGACAACAGACACGCTTGGGGTGATCACGGAGCACCGGCAAAATTCGAGACACCGGGTGGGGGGGAAAGAGTCTCAGACTGCGTCGGAGGACCCGCGCTATAATATGTGAGCATACAGCGCTGAACTGAATAATTATTTCGCCTCATTGTCAGCGAGCTTAGCATATCCAAAAAGTTTTGCAAGCAGTTTACATGTAAATCATATCGGCCTTCTAGTGGCACGCTGACTCTACTATCTCTTTGACGAAAGTGACCAATAATGCCCCTAAGACCACTGATCCGGATCCGCATCGGCAAATGTGGTTCCAATCCCGATTTGGTCATACCACACCTGCCTGAAGGGTTGGGTCCCCTTCATACCCCCATCGTCATACCACCCGTTAGCGTAAAGCCCAACGCGGAACTCGAACTCATCGGTCTGTGCGATGGTCGTGGCAATATTGTCCTTCTCCAGCACCTTCACTCCGTCAAGCCAAAGCTTGTAGTACCCAGTACCGTCATTCTGCCAGTTGGCCTGGATGACCACCGTGTGCCAAACGCCGGCAGAGACGGTGGCGAGATTCAAGAACTCGGTGGTCACCTGGCTGCAGACAGAACCCGTTTTTACACGGCTAGCCAGCTGGTCGCCGATGATCCACACCATACTGGAGGGCATCCAGTCGTCGCAGCCCGTATAGGTGAAATCAGCGATAAATTGAGCCAGATTATAACTTTGGGCCGGCGAAAACTGCCAATCCTGTGACAACCGGAAGGCGAAGCCGTAGAAGCCCTGCTCGCCGAGGTGGTACCCCTGGGTATGGTGCAACTCGGAGTGGTAGCGGCCGGTATAGGACGCGTCGTACGTCTGCGTCACCTTGATGGCGGTACCACCGGTGCCGTAGACGACATTGGTCACTTGTTGCGTCGTGCCTTCGTGCTCTGTTTGAATAGTGTCCCAGCCTGCCGGGGTGGTACCCGTGTTGGAAAAGGTCTGCGTGGCCGAGGCTGTGGTGGAGAGGGTGGAAAGGACGCCAATGAGGATGTGTCGGAAAAAAGCCATTCAGCTTGCAACGGCATGGTCCGGCATGTGACCTTGGGACGGCTTTGGAGTGCTTCCAAGGTGTGGCAGAGGGACTTGGAACCAGTCTCAAGCCGTTTGAAGGCTTTGTGTGCGTTCCAAGCTGTCCCCAGCCGTCCCAAGGTACGTGTATATTTTTGGGGGTCAGAAAATACTTTAGGTCAATTCTCCGTGCCTCAGAGGAGTGATTTGACCTGATAAACATACTGTGGTTGGTTGTATTTTTTCAACCACTCTTGTTCTCGAGATCTAGCAGCTGTGGAGCCCGTGTGAAAAGCCCTCAGCAGGGCTCCACCAGGGACCCGGACCAAGGTACATAACTCTGTTGATGACCCCTGGATATTTTCCTACTTGTGTATATGTGCTTTACACATAATCAGTTCAGGAGTGACCCCTTATCCTTGCTTACTTGTACAAGTCATTGACTACTTGCTTGCCAACAATGACTACTACAATAACTGTGACTGCAAAGAACCCTCGCTTGTGGAGAAGAACGGGAGCATACACATTTTTGTTACTTTCCGAGAATCATCTCAGAAGGTGTTAGAACCATTGACGTGGCTTGGAAGTGGTTGGAGGATTCTGAACTGTGCGTTGGAAGCCAGCTAAAGCCATTTGGCCATGCAATGGCTTGGAACACGTTCAATGCCAATCAAAGCCAAATAGAATTTTTCCGACATGGGCATGAGGTGCATGATGAGGACTGGTGTGTTGGGGCTCTTTCCACACGAAGAAGGAAGAAAAACAAGGATTGCTGCTGAGCGCAGGGGGTTTAAATGACCTGAGGACAGAACATTAATACCTCCTGTTGGTAATCCGAGTACGTCGCTCGCTATCTCCGATGCTCTATCCCCTCTCATTTACCTCGTCATCCGTCACTTTCTCTGAAAATACACTTTCACTTTGTTTAATTCACCCGAACTACGCTTAATTAGTGCCCACGTGAAGGAAACCCATGCTGCAGATCTAGGGCATGATTACTCGTATATTAGACAGGTTGCGCACGAGCCACTGGAGCCACCTGGTGGCTCTCGGCCCGTGGCAAAAATAGCAGGTGAGTGGTTTGAAATAGCCACCAACGAGCCACTGACGTCAGGTTCTGGCGGTGGAGCCACCGGTGTGCGCACGACAAAAACGCCACCAGGTGGCTCCGGTGACTCCTGCGCAACCTGTCTATTATCCAGATGCCTCGAAACAGAGTGCACCTGCACCGAAATTGCCCCAATCATTATCTCAGCTGACCGCATATATTGAGCAGATGCCTCATATCGGGGTACCATCACCTCGATTTGCGATTTTCTTCCCAACCGTCTCAGAGCCGTGGCTTTGTGCCAGCTCGATTTGGTCGGTCGTTCTCCGATTGTTAATACTAGACCACCACAAGATTGACCGGCGCTTCGCCCCGGTATCCAAGATCTCAAGGAGGATTACGCAATGAATGACAAACGTTTGGAGGTTCAGATATCTACGTTGAAATAGAAAGAAGCATTTTTTGAGCCGCATGAAAGGATTTGGAACGAACCAATATGAATGCTACAAAGCCTGCTGCTTGTCGACACTAAAACGGCGGAATTGTATCGTTGGAACATCGCAAAAAGAGAGGAATGATTGATGGCCAGAAGATTCCCTGGAGGGCCGCAGAAATAATTCACTAGCAAACCTTACCATCTGTCCGAAAAGTGCCAGAAGGTAAAACAACGACGCAAACAGCGAGTAAAGTGACAGAAGGGATCACACAGATGGCTTGAATGCAAAAAGGAATTGATACTAAGTACGGTCCTTGCCGGGAAATCTGAATTGACCGCAACGAAAGAGCTACACTGACTTGCACAGAGCAGTATCCTTAGTTGGTGAAGCCATAAAATTGCGGCGCCAGAAGAGACCCGGGATGAGCAGCGCCTCAGCAGCGAGTTTGTTCATTTGACCATAGAACTGAAGTCTGAAAGACAGCCAGCAGTACACAGAGGCGAAATCGGGCCGTAATTATTCTGTGAGAAGTAAGTATATTGCTGGGTAAGGAACTGAGGGCGTATTAACCACCCTCTTTCTATTTCTATGACCGGCACGACGGGGCCAACCGGCTGGATAAGATCGAACGGGCTGCGCCGTAGGCAGCAGCAACTACGTCAAAGACTGCGCGTAGGTCAGGTGGTCACCCACAAATGGAAAGCCATTGTCGGATAACAGACAAAATTGCGGATATAAGAGGGTACTCCAAGAGCAAGAGCAGAGGAAACACAAAAGCAGAAGGGCTACGGAAGCAGTACAGCCGAGGGAGGAAATAACCACGAAGAAGGGTGATCAGCTGAGGAGCGTCAATTGAAAACCCCCAAAATCCACAAATAGAGAAGGGCAAGGATCCTTCAGGACAAACCCAGAGGAAATCCCAAGGAGACAGATAAATGGGGCAATGGCACAGCTGAATGAGCAAAATCTTAAAGAACGGTTAATCCGCCCAAGGTCGCCGAATTAGGTCTGCATTTTTCCCATGAATATTCCCCGAGAATGTTCTCAAATCACAGTTCGCTCCGGCGAGCTCCGCTTTATTAAACACCATTCCATTTTGAGCAGACATGCGGCTCGTTGTCAAGCCTTTGTGCGGGAAAGCGAACGCTATTTTGAACCTTGCCGATTCGCCGGCACTGAACTCGTGTTCTCCGATGGAAGTATCCCGGGCAATCAATTCAATTCACGTTAACGCACAATACAAAGCCCATCATTGATATAATTCAATGGTTGCACGGTTTTAAGGGGTTTAACAAAATCTCACCTTGAATGTTTCTACAGAATCAGACAAAGTAACTTATGCCATCAGATAGCATCAAATTCCGCCAAGTTTGTAAGTGATAGTCGCAAGAGCGTGAATTGACACTTGGTACGACCTGCATAACGATGGACAAAGTTGAAATAGATACTGGGGTGCCCTAACACATATGTAACCAAATTTCAGGGAGCCTGGGTTTTGATGTGGGATGCTACAAGTTTTTCCAAGTAGTGTTCTATATTTCTGCCCTTCACAATGATTATGTGAGGCCTTGGACTGTTATTCAGTATCTCTAGCCATCTACTCAAAGTTTCCTGAGGGTAACTTGCCAGGAATTTCGCAGAAATTACAACTAACTGAGTTGAACTTACAACAACCGATGAGACCACGCTGAATGTCTGTCGGGAAGACTCGTTACTTCATTAACTTGGTAAATTAAGACTGGAAATACAGCCACGGGAGTCCGAAAGCAGAGTAAAAACTGTTCCTTTGCTATGTCAACCCTTGGCAAGTAGAATCCTTATCGGATGAGCAGTTGGGGTTTGATTTACATAGTATGCAGTAAACTCTGGAGCCAGACACGCAGATATGATGCTGGGAGTGATTAACTTATTCTAACGGTCCAGGTACCTTTTCTAGCTTGAAGTTGCTTTTGCTTACTTTATTTTACTCGCCTGCCATAAGTAAAGTGATGTTCATTTTGATAGGATAAGTTAGTTTTGCGAGTGACTTTAGTAACCATCGTAATGGACCTACTGCTGGCGTTTTAAATGTTGACAAGGTTGACAGAGAGATAGCATCTTGTCATCCAAACTATGGCTGCTGGAAAGCACAAAAAGGGCAGCAGGGGCAGGAGTGTATGTCGCGCAAAATCCAATGCTCAATCAGAATATCAGGAACTCAGACCAGTATGCGTATTCATCTGGTTGCGGTGCTTGCTATAGGCTATCAAATCAGCGCCCATAAATAAAACCCGGCAAATCCTGACGCAATCTGAATACACGATTCAATTGGGTGTTTACTACGCGGAGAAAAATGAAATGAGCCGATGGAGATGTTTCAACATAGATATGCTGAAATATATGAGAGTGGGTCAATTATTGAAGGGCCCCAATTCATTTTGGTCATTTGAAAAAGGATACTTACGGTCTCTGAAAGAACGTGCCAACAGCGGATGCAACTTGCCTCGCGGTGATGTAACATAGTGCGGTCCCGCGGACCAGAAAATTCGAGTCATCACGTTAACTGTGTGGTAGGGCATATGTATCAGCCCCCATGATTGATTGCGTGAGACATGATTGGTAGAAATCCCATCATGCAAGCAGGTTGAAGTTGAATTTCCATTTGGGAAATGGTCTCCGTGGTGCAGCAAAATTCAAGTTGTTCTTTGAACTTGCATTTCTGGTCTGCTGATTCTATCTGGTAGAGTATATGTATCACTCTCCATAATTAATTGTATGAGACAGCAAGGATAGAAATTCTATCTTGTAAGCTCGTTGAGCTTGAATTCTGAATTGGAAAGAGTCGGACAAATTCGAGTTGAAGTTTTAACTGATACTAGCAGTTGACCCGTGCTACGCTACGGCCGACCAAAATTGCAGAATAATCACTATGATTCTGATGGTTAAACACTAAACACGCTCGTCGTGAACCTTTGGTTCACTCCTCACGGCCTCATGGCCAGTAACCGCTTTATCCTTCCTTGTTTCTTTTATGTTTTTGAGGTGAGTTTTTCTTGTGCTTCCCTTTATATCGGGTATGTCGGACATGTTGTGGAACTGCTGAGGCTCGGATTTAGGGGGTTTGGGCTCAGATTTCAAGGTAGCGACTTCCTAGACTCCTTCCCTGGCACAACTTGGGAAGATCGGAGTGCTCTTTTCATCTCCCTTATGTTTCAGTCACTTGCCTTTATCTCACCAATGGAATGATTCATTTACTCATATTCTGACTCAATCATTCATGCAACCAGTTGAACATGTTCAACTCTGTCAAAGAAAGAAAAAGTCAGCATTTTTTAAACCAATAAAGGTCATTTCAAGCGGCTTTTGCCAAACCAAGTGCTCCATGACGTTTTCACACTGCCATGTCGACAAATGTGCACATCTTCAAACTCTATTCTTGTGATGTGTCAACCCGATTTTTGGTCTGGAAAATGTGTATGCATTGCCAGGGAGTTGAGTGTATTTTTTGGCAAGCAGAAGAGACAACTTAGCTGGAGATTAGACAGGATGCGCAAAAGCCGCATGGGCCGCATGCGGCTTCATGCGGCTTTAGGACATTTTGCAAAGCCGCATCGGCAAAATTCTTTTGGGCGGGCTTCAATACCGTATTTTTGAATATAATACGTATAATTAAGGTATCTCGTTGAGTCCGGTGACTTGAGAGTCGCATCAAATTGATTAATCCATTGCCGCATATGTGATGTCATTGCTCCTCGCTTTCCTTCATCGACGATGTCGGAAGAGATTGAAATCCTGCTCGCCGCCAAAAGCTTTCATGAACTGCTTGGTGACTTACTCGATGCCCTCGATGCGGAGTGGCTCTCGCACGCGGATGGTCGGATGCGTCCGGGTGGAAAAATTGATCTTACATCATTAGGCCCGGCCATATTCTTTGAACAGTTTCGGTGCGTTGTATCTTCGATGCAGTTTAGTGGTCACTATCTCAGGTTGCGCACACTAGGTTTACCTTTCCCGAAGTCCAAGAGCTGGTCGCACGCCTTGATCTGCCTGCAGAGATTGTGTGTCCGCAGAGTCGGATCAAAGAAGACTCTTTCACTGCACTATGTATGCTTTTCCGTCGCCTCGCCTACCCTACTCGACACTGTGATGTCGAAATGCAGTTTGGTTGGACCGCTACGCGTTTCTCCCGCATCACGCGACTCGTTGCTCAGTACATCTACGATCGCTGGAAACACCTACTTCGCTTCGATCCAACTCGGCTCACACCACACACACTCGAACGGTTTGCTCAATGCATGTGTGCAAAGGGGTCACCTCACCCTCATGTCTGCTCTCTCATGGACGGCACACTGGAAGAAATCAGTCGCCCAATTCACAACCAGCGACTCGTGTACAACGGCTGGAAGCGAATGCATTGTTTGAAGTATCATGTCATCATATCTCCTGATGGCATGATCATTCACGTTTTTGGTCCGATCGAGGGCCGGAGGCACGACGAGACGTGCTTCAAACAGAGTGGTGTGCTGGAAATACTCGAAAAGCACTTCTGGACTCCAGGAACACCCGAGATGCGTCAGCCCCTTGTCGTATACGGGGACCCCGCATACACTGTGTCCAACCATGTGTGCACTCCGTACAAAGGTGCGGTGTTGACCGACGCACAGCAGCTTTTCAACACTCGAATGAGTCGCATCCGCGAACCAGTTGAGTGGCTGTTCAAGGAAGTCGGCCAGCAGTTCGGGTTTCTGAACTTCGCCAATAATCAAAAGCTTCTTCTACAGCCTGTGGGGCTGTTCTACCTTGTCGCAGTACTCCTCTGTAACTGCCACACCACCCTTCATCACCCACAAATCTCGCAATACTTTCGATGCAAACCGCCCACACTTGCGGAGTATCTCCACGGTGAGCCGGTCGCCGACGAAGACCTCGATGCATGGTGTCTTCAGGCTCCGTGGGCCGAGATGGACATTCCGGAAGAGTAGTTTAGAATTATTTGACATGTAGCCATGTAGCGAAGGACAAGAATACGTATGGAACAGTGGAATATGTTTAAAATATTAATGTAAGGTAGAGTGGTTAGTAGACGACAGTAAGCATGGTAAAAATAAAATACAGATTCAAGATCCTTCCACGTGCGACTCGAGCGCTTTCAGAATTTCTTTGCGACGATCTCGGCGAGTATTTCGGTGGTGCGCGACGTTTCTGCGGCATGTTGGGCTGCACGATTATCCTCCCTCAGACCCTTGATTTCGTTGGTTAAGTCGCACAAGACGCGGAGGGACTCGTTCTGAGCATGGAGAAGTTCGCTGTGCTGCTGGTCCGCATGCTTACGAGCGTTGTTGAGACGTTGGGTATCCTGCTCAGTGCGCCGCTGGAGGACATCGTGAAAGATTTGGGTGCGATTACGTCGGCGCTTCGGCGGCGGCTCGACGTCCGAATCATCGTCAGATGATCCAGCATGATCGTGGTGGTGGGAAGTGGAAAGTGCAGGACGAGGACGCCTATGAAACCGTTCTTGATCTGTTTCGCAGCAGAGAAAGACAGACTCACTTTCTCTGGGCTTGTTTCTCGTGAACAGAGGCACCGTCAAGCTCAGAAATGTCGATCAGCCCTTCACGACGAGCCAAGCCTTTCATTGCTGCATCACGAAGTTGCTGTCCAGCCTTGTCCTCGATGTTGGCTCTCCGTTTGGTTTTTGCAGAGAGATCCTTCGCCGACCCTTGGTGGTCATCCATAATCGCTTGTAATTCTGTCATCAGCTGAAACCGGTGAGTTGTCAACTGCGATGGAGTTTCACAAACATACTTTTATATGGTTCGATACTTCTTCAACAGCCCCGGTTTTCATCCGCGACTCTGTTTCGCCTTTCTGAGGGAGAAGGTGAGCCGAAGGCGAGCTGAGAGAGCTGCGACACACCTTATGCTCATTCATGAGCTTTATGAATCTATTCTTACAAGCTGAGCCAGTTCTATCAACAGCTGAATTCCGGCCACCAGCACTACTGTCCCGAAGCAGGACTTCGGCGGTCCTATTCCAGCCCGCCTCGCGCTCGGAAGGGAGTAACAAGAAAGGACGCGTCTGGTCGACAGCCAAGGCAAGATAGCGATCCTGCCAGCTTTGCCAGCGAGGAGAGCGCGCGTTGGTTACTTGAGACGACGAAACAGCGTGAGGGCCTTGTTCCAAATCGGACAGCGTCGGATCGTTATCGGTGTCGTCTTGCGGCTCGGGAGACGACGATTTCGTGTATTCGTCATCCTCTGGCAACTGCGAATCACTGATACCGGCCCAGGGCGGGCTGTCTTCGCGTTCGACTTCGAGCGCATCTGCTGCGTGAGATTCGAGACTCTCATCCGAAGATTCCATGTGCTCTTTGGCTTTCAAACGAGTCGAACGACGTGTTGCTGGACGGGAGGAATCCTTCCCGGGTCGTTTCTTTGAGCGCGCCATGGCAAAGCGTCGAGAACGGCGTGGTGGTGAAGACAAAGGCAGTGATGCCGTCAAAGTACGGCATTTCCCACGCTTGCCGTCGGGACGAACTCAACAAGCCTTAAGTAGAGGTGCAGGGTTTGAGCTGTGAAACATGGTCAGAGGTAGAATAGAGCTAGTTCAATGGATAAAAAACAAAAAATTCCGCGCGGCTTTGCAAAAGAGCCAAAAGCCGCATGCGGCGCGTGCGCATCCTGTCTATTATAGCGCAAAATCCGGGTCGGATTCCGGATTTGGGTTACGTACGCTGCATCTCAACTGCATGTCCTTCAAATCTCTGAATAGCCTCTAAAATGCAACAGTTGAGTGGAGAAATTATGCATCTCGACCTTTCTGTTTCCCAATGGCCGGGGCAATTGACGGCGGTGTGGGGCTCAGATCGCCTGTCCGGTTGTGAGAAATCAACATCTCAACATAATTGTGGAGTTGGATGCCGGAATTCAACATCTGCACGAACTCACAGTCACTCGCGTATGAACCCGGCGTGCTCTTCCGCATGCTCCACTTTGACGTTTGTCCAAGACACTCACGTCTTTTCTTATATAGATTCCTGTTTTGCCTATTCGATTTACGTGCGTTTGGCACTGGAGGAACATGTATTAACTATGCAAATTTCCAGCCAGGACAGAGCATCTCTTTGCGCTGAGTCAATCTTTCATGTATTCCCCGCTGCGATGGGACTACATGAAATATAGGATGGAAATTAGATCTAGGGCTGTCACCCGTTACCGTAAACGACGGGTCTACGGGCCGTCGTACGGGTACGGGACCCGGCCGTAGCTGCTTTGGACCTGGATTTTTACGGGCCGGGTACGGTACGGGTATACCTGTACACGGGTCAGCCGTACACGGCCGTATGCGGCATTTACGGGTAGATCTTTTTTTTTTATTGGCGTCGCGTAGCCTGCTGCGAGTCGCGGCAACGTTTCAAGCTTAGCGTGCGGCAAGTTGGGCCGAGGTTTCAGCCATTTTTGCTTTCGGCTATTAGACAGGATGCGCACGCGCCGCATGCGGCTTTTGGCTCTTTTGCAAAGCCGCGCGGAATTTTTTGTTTTTTATCCATTGAACTAGCTCTATTCTACCTCTGACCATGTTTCACAGCTCAAACCCTGCACCTCTACTTAAGGCTTGTTGAGTTCGTCCCGACGGCAAGCGTGGGAAATGCCGTACTTTGACGGCATCACTGCCTTTGTCTTCACCACCACGCCGTTCTCGACGCTTTGCCATGGCGCGCTCAAAGAAACGACCCGGGAAGGATTCCTCCCGTCCAGCAACACGTCGTTCGACTCGTTTGAAAGCCAAAGAGCACATGGAATCTTCGGATGAGAGTCTCGAATCTCACGCAGCAGATGCGCTCGAAGTCGAACGCGAAGACAGCCCGCCCTGGGCCGGTATCAGTGATTCGCAGTTGCCAGAGGATGACGAATACACGAAATCGTCGTCTCCCGAGCCGCAAGACGACACCGATAACGATCCGACGCTGTCCGATTTGGAACAAGGCCCTCACGCTGTTTCGTCGTCTCAAGTAACCAACGCGCGCTCTCCTCGCTGGCAAAGCTGGCAGGATCGCTATCTTGCCTTGGCTGTCGACCAGACGCGTCCTTTCTTGTTACTCCCTTCCGAGCGCGAGGCGGGCTGGAATAGGACCGCCGAAGTCCTGCTTCGGGACAGTAGTGCTGGTGGCCGGAATTCAGCTGTTGATAGAACTGGCTCAGCTTGTAAGAATAGATTCATAAAGCTCATGAATGAGCATAAGGTGTGTCGCAGCTCTCTCAGCTCGCCTTCGGCTCACCTTCTCCCTCAGAAAGGCGAAACAGAGTCGCGGATGAAAACCGGGGCTGTTGAAGAAGTATCGAACCATATAAAAGTATGTTTGTGAAACTCCATCGCAGTTGACAACTCACCGGTTTCAGCTGATGACAGAATTACAAGCGATTATGGATGACCACCAAGGGTCGGCGAAGGATCTCTCTGCAAAAACCAAACGGAGAGCCAACATCGAGGACAAGGCTGGACAGCAACTTCGTGATGCAGCAATGAAAGGCTTGGCTCGTCGTGAAGGGCTGATCGACATTTCTGAGCTTGACGGTGCCTCTGTTCACGAGAAACAAGCCCAGAGAAAGTGAGTCTGTCTTTCTCTGCTGCGAAACAGATCAAGAACGGTTTCATAGGCGTCCTCGTCCTGCACTTTCCACTTCCCACCACCACGATCATGCTGGATCATCTGACGATGATTCGGACGTCGAGCCGCCGCCGAAGCGCCGACGTAATCGCACCCAAATCTTTCACGATGTCCTCCAGCGGCGCACTGAGCAGGATACCCAACGTCTCAACAACGCTCGTAAGCATGCGGACCAGCAGCACAGCGAACTTCTCCATGCTCAGAACGAGTCCCTCCGCGTCTTGTGCGACTTAACCAACGAAATCAAGGGTCTGAGGGAGGATAATCGTGCAGCCCAACATGCCGCAGAAACGTCGCGCACCACCGAAATACTCGCCGAGATCGTCGCAAAGAAATTCTGAAAGCGCTCGAGTCGCACGTGGAAGGATCTTGAATCTGTATTTTATTTTTACCATGCTTACTGTCGTCTACTAACCACTCTACCTTACATTAATATTTTAAACATATTCCACTGTTCCATACGTATTCTTGTCCTTCGCTACATGGCTACATGTCAAATAATTCTAAACTACTCTTCCGGAATGTCCATCTCGGCCCACGGAGCCTGAAGACACCATGCATCGAGGTCTTCGTCGGCGACCGGCTCACCGTGGAGATACTCCGCAAGTGTGGGCGGTTTGCATCGAAAGTATTGCGAGATTTGTGGGTGATGAAGGGTGGTGTGGCAGTTACAGAGGAGTACTGCGACAAGGTAGAACAGCCCCACAGGCTGTAGAAGAAGCTTTTGATTATTGGCGAAGTTCAGAAACCCGAACTGCTGGCCGACTTCCTTGAACAGCCACTCAACTGGTTCGCGGATGCGACTCATTCGAGTGTTGAAAAGCTGCTGTGCGTCGGTCAACACCGCACCTTTGTACGGAGTGCACACATGGTTGGACACAGTGTATGCGGGGTCCCCGTATACGACAAGGGGCTGACGCATCTCGGGTGTTCCTGGAGTCCAGAAGTGCTTTTCGAGTATTTCCAGCACACCACTCTGTTTGAAGCACGTCTCGTCGTGCCTCCGGCCCTCGATCGGACCAAAAACGTGAATGATCATGCCATCAGGAGATATGATGACATGATACTTCAAACAATGCATTCGCTTCCAGCCGTTGTACACGAGTCGCTGGTTGTGAATTGGGCGACTGATTTCTTCCAGTGTGCCGTCCATGAGAGAGCAGACATGAGGGTGAGGTGACCCCTTTGCACACATGCATTGAGCAAACCGTTCGAGTGTGTGTGGTGTGAGCCGAGTTGGATCGAAGCGAAGTAGGTGTTTCCAGCGATCGTAGATGTACTGAGCAACGAGTCGCGTGATGCGGGAGAAACGCGTAGCGGTCCAACCAAACTGCATTTCGACATCACAGTGTCGAGTAGGGTAGGCGAGGCGACGGAAAAGCATACATAGTGCAGTGAAAGAGTCTTCTTTGATCCGACTCTGCGGACACACAATCTCTGCAGGCAGATCAAGGCGTGCGACCAGCTCTTGGACTTCGGGAAAGGTAAACCTAGTGTGCGCAACCTGAGATAGTGACCACTAAACTGCATCGAAGATACAACGCACCGAAACTGTTCAAAGAATATGGCCGGGCCTAATGATGTAAGATCAATTTTTCCACCCGGACGCATCCGACCATCCGCGTGCGAGAGCCACTCCGCATCGAGGGCATCGAGTAAGTCACCAAGCAGTTCATGAAAGCTTTTGGCGGCGAGCAGGATTTCAATCTCTTCCGACATCGTCGATGAAGGAAAGCGAGGAGCAATGACATCACATATGCGGCAATGGATTAATCAATTTGATGCGACTCTCAAGTCACCGGACTCAACGAGATACCTTAATTATACGTATTATATTCAAAAATACGGTATTGAAGCCCGCCCAAAAGAATTTTGCCGATGCGGCTTTGCAAAATGTCCTAAAGCCGCATGAAGCCGCATGCGGCCCATGCGGCTTTTGCGCATCCTGTCTATTGACCAACTTGTTTGCTCCTTCTACAGTGGTCATGCAGTGGTTGTCCAATATATATGAAGTTTGAACCATGCTGGAACCCCTCAAAATTTGAACCAGAAACCCATGCACCATGTTCAAGCGCGGTGTTTAGTGTCTGTGTTCCATTCTATCACATGGGATCCCTGCGCAAATCCAATGCAAATCCCGAAACACACCCCACGTTGATGTTTGTGAAGGCACGGTTGCAGTGTGCGCGCGCGGCCCTTGAGCACGAGGAAAGTATCTTGTCTATTTAGTCTATAGTATTTCATTCAGTCTTCGACATGTAGTCATTGAAATCACTGAAAAATTGATTGTTGCTCAAAGGAAACACATTGACTGAAAAACCCGTATCTCACGGCCGTAACCCGTACACGGACGGGACCCGGCCGTATGGGCTTTGAGAAACTTTCTTTACGGGACGGGTACGGGACAGGTAACCTGTAAATACCCGTTCCGTACCCGTTTTACGGGTACGGGTCTACGGGTGACAGCCCTAATTAGATCGACCACATGCAAAAAGGACCAGGGCTTCCTTTCTGCCTCCAACTGGACCATCGCTATGCAGCGGGCCATCTAACCGTCGTATCTGTCAAACCTACACTGCAGAGATTCAAAATGCAGCTTCTACACCGGACGGATTATTTCCATTACCTTCCTTGTAGAAGGAACGCGTGGTTGGAAGGCGCGCAGACAGACAGCAAGGAGAATGCGACACTAAAATCTCTAGATTTTCCAAACTGTTTGACTGGATTCCACATTTAAACGACGTCTTGAATGACGCAAGTTAGCTGTGTTGGAACTTTCTTCGAGCACGGAACATTGTAAGATTACAAGACTGAATATGCAATCCCGGATATGTTAGCGGGAATATTTGGGGCAAGTGCGCACGGAGGTAACGTCGCGCGTAGCGTACGCGCGACAGCTGGAATTTACATACTACTTACACAATGCCACGTACGACGGCGTTCTTCATTCTGCCCACATCCTGGCTGAGTGAAGAACGTACGTCCTTGGTTATAATTCCTGCACTCCTTTTACTTACTTCATATCCACAGTAATAATATTGTTCTAGGTACATATAATATACGATTCTGCCCACATCCTGGCTGAGTGAAGAACTAATAATATTGTTCTAGATCCCGCGCACTGACGGGACCACGGCGCACATCCGCGCCAACCACATTCCTTCCCCACGCTCGTTTTTACTCCACCTGCGTACCCCGCACCCCTCTATTCTTAACAGGTTATGGCCTCCCGTGGCGACGACGACGACTATGCGACATCCCGCATCCGGCTCCCCACACTCGGGCAGCGTGGCGAAAACTTCGTCATCTGGAAAACCCAGCTGAAGTCGCAGATCACGGGCATGGGGAAAGCCCGTTACATCAACGGGCGCGCGACCGCACCGGTCGAACCGACTCTTCCGGACAAAGCCGACGATGCAGCCAAAGCAGCGCACAAGAAGGCCCTGGAAGAGTACGATGAGCTATTGGACGAATGGGAACAGAATAATGAGAAGATTCGTACCCTTTTCTTTGCGACCATCCACCAGACGCACAAAATCCGCATCGCTAACCATTCGTCCGCCCGTGAGTCCTGGAACGAGCTCTGCAAAATGTACGAGCACCAGGGGGAGCTGCATGCACAGTCCCTCGTCGACCGCATGCACCAACTCAAGTGCCCCGAGAGCGAACGCGACCCACGCCCGACTCTCGACGAGCTCGACCTTCTCATTGCCGACCACGCCAGCGCTGGAGGTACCCTCACTGACTCGGAGAAGAAAAATATTGTCCTTCACCTTCTACCGAGCAGCTGGCGTGATAACATCCGGACCATCCTGGCGAACACCGAATCCATCCGCCAATTCTCCATGCAGATCAATCCTTCCGGTGCACCCGCACTCTACACCGCCGACATGCTCGTGGAAGCGATTCGCTCCCTCGCACACGACGACGCCGCGATCAACGGCACCACCTCCCCATCTGGCGGTGCAGCACTCACTGCAAGCTCACGCGACGTCTGCAATAACTGCGGTCACAAAGGCCATTGGGCCAAGGACTGTTGGTCAAAGGGCGGTGGTAAGGAGGGACAGCGTCCAGCAAACTGGAAGGAAGCAGTGCGAGGTAATAGGGCCAACAGGCGCGATGGCGGCGGCGGAAATTCGGGACGAGGCGGCAGCGGTGGCAGCAACAACAACAACACTGCCAACACCGCAGACGCAGGCGCGCCGAACTACTCATTCGCCTTCAGCGCCACACACGTCGCGACCGACTTCACGAGGCTCGAGGAGACAGGCATTGTCTCCCGCGGGTACACCGCCCTCCTCGACTCGGGCGCGAACTGTCACTACTGCCCCTCGCGCGAACGCTTCGTCGACTACCACACCATCGACGCCGTCCCCATCCGATCCGCCGACAACCGCACCTTCTACGCCACTGGGTGCGGCAAGGTCCCCATTACCGTCCTTCACAACGGCCGACGCATCAACATGATGCTCCTCGATGTCCTTCACGCCCCCGATATGCCGCTGACATTAATCTCTGTCAGCCGTATGGCCAGATCTGGCCACGCCGTCCATTTCGAGAAGGACAGCGCGCGCGTCCTCACCCCGGACCGCGCGGCGTTATTTGTCGTCCCCGAGCGCAACGGGCTGTACCCCGTCCAGGAGGTGCAGGCATCGAGCACCCCGACGCCCACCATCAATGCCGCATGCACGACCCTCACCTTGCACGAGTTCCACTGCCGTATGGGCCACACCAACGTCCGTGGCCTGCAGAATATGATCAGCAAAGGGATCGTGACAGGGATAAAGCTCACCGACACCGACGCGGCGCCTTGCAGAGGATGCGACAAGGGTGCCTTGAAGCACGAGCCCCCGCACACGCGCTCAAGCTCCGCCGAGAAGGTCTACAGCGACAATGATACGCGCAGCAGCACCTGGGGACCCGCGGCGACTGCGTCCCTCGGACGTAAGTCATATGCTGTCCTATTCCTTGACGGCAAGTCGGATGAAGTCGTAATCGTCGGGCTAGAGAACAAGAGTGAGGAAACGGCAGCCTACAAGCAGTACCAGGCTTGGGCTAAGGTTCACTGCAGCACCGCTAGCGGAGAGACCGGCGGCAAACCATCCATGCAGGGCAGCAGCGCCGAACGCGTCCTGCAGACTCTACTCACGCACGCACGCGCCATGCTTCACCTCGCAGACCTCCCAGCATCCCTCTGGCTCGAAGCCCTCTCGCACGCAGCCTGGCTTCGCAATCGCACCGAGACCGCGAAGACAATTGGCGCGACGCCGCACGAGCGCGCCACGGGCGACAAGCCCGATCTCTCACATGTCCGGCGATTCGGCGCGAATGTCTGGGTGAAGCTCGAGAACGCGTCGAAAATCGACGTGCAGGCAAAGCCGTGCCGGTGGATCGGAATCGACGCACATGCAAAAGGTCACCGGATATATTGGCCCGAGCAACGGAAAATTACAGTCGAGCGTAACGTACGGTTCGAGGGGGAGCCCGAGGACATTTCCTACCCGAGCGTCCCGATCGAGGGGGAGTTGGGTGATCACAGCGCTCGCGACGCTCGAAATCCACCCGCTGCAGCACCAGATGCAGCCCCCGAAGCTCCTTCAAACGAATCAGCGCCGGAAATTCCACCAGCAGCTCAAGACGCACCTTCAGCAGCGCCAGAAGCGCCAGATCCCATCGCAGAAACACCACCCGCAACCCCCGAGACCATCCGTCCACCATCTCCCGCACCGGCGCGCGATCCATCCCGTTCCACGCGTACGCGCAAGCCCACACAGTGGCTACGCGATATAGCCGAGGGAACCGGCTCCACAGGCGGACGAGGCGCCGCCAAGATCCCCGACAGCGTCATACCGACGCACGAGCCCACCGCGAACACCATATTCGCGAATGAAGCATGGCTACACGGAGCCTTTGCCTTCACCGCCGTCCGAGCCGTTGTTGCCGGAAACGAGGCACCATCACCGCCGACATTGACGAGAGTCGAAGACGCGCCATCCATGCACGAGGCGAAGACCCACGCAGCGGACAAGCAGGGGGAGAGTGCAGAGAAAGAGAAAGACGGCGTTACCAAATCCGGACACAATGACGTACGTGACCCAAACCTCTTCTCTTCCTCCTTCCACCACCGCCAACGCGTAACGGACGACGACGCCGAGCCCCGGGACACTGCACCCATCGCACAAGGCCACCACCAGGCCCACAACATCGACCACACCGGGTCGACACGCACGGCGGCACCCGCCTACCATCACGCGCGCCAGCATCCACAGCGCGAACGGCACAACCGCCGACCCCGCTCATCTGAAGCGCAACCCCAGGCACATACGCCGGGACACCACTCCACCGACCCACTGCCATCTCGCAGTCACCGCAGCCCCATCGCGTTCGGCAACAACGGACTTCGAACGAAGTACATTGACTTACGTTACCACCACATCCGCCAAGCCATCGACGCCGGCACCATTCCCCTCTCCCGTGCCGCCGCAAACGACCCTACCGTCGACGAGCTCATCAAGCTCCTCGTTCGCGCCAACATTCGATAACCCACGAAACTCCGCGCGACTTGAGGGGGAGTGTTAGCGGGAATATTTGGGGCAAGTGCGCACGGAGGTAACGTCGCGCGTAGCGTACGCGCGACAGCTGGAATTTACATACTACTTACACAATGCCACGTACGACGGCGTTCTTCATTCTGCCCACATCCTGGCTGAGTGAAGAACGTACGTCCTTGGTTATAATTCCTGCACTCCTTTTACTTACTTCATATCCACAGTAATAATATTGTTCTAGGTACATATAATATACGATTCTGCCCACATCCTGGCTGAGTGAAGAACTAATAATATTGTTCTAGATCCCGCGCACTGACGGGACCACGGCGCACATCCGCGCCAACCACATTCCTTCCCCACGCTCGTTTTTACTCCACCTGCGTACCCCGCACCCCTCTATTCTTAACAGGATATAGATAACAAATCTAGCTGGCTGTATGAAATCCAAAGCGAATTATATCGAGGTTACTCCGACAGCAATTGATCACCGAAGCGTTCTTCATAGCAGTCTCTTGCGGTTGCTAACGCATCGTACTGGAGAAGAGTAGACTGAATCTCCCGATCTGTGGATCACATGTCAGTACAGGCCAAGTCCCGCCAACTTTCACCTACATCTGACAATGGGGCCACCGCACATCAAGTTCTTTAACTGCTCAGCCGATTCGTTTCTCACAAACTCTCCTCGTTGCTTCCGAATGTCTTGAGAGGCTTTTAATCTCTGTGGCACGTCCTCCGGTCTTGTTCCAGTGGGAAACAGGCACCCAATTGAGAAAGAAAATACAACCCTTACATGCACTGGATCCGCACCGAGGAGAAGGTCAGCATGAATAACTTCGCCGCTAATTAAGGCGTGTCAGCCCTGCGCGATCTCGAGATATACAACAGCAGTAAACGACACGTGGAATGTAAAAGTCCATAAATAAATAAATGATACCTCAGCTAACATTTCCTCCGACCATCAAGCTGACCAGGAAGTGCGCAAAGACGGAAGAGGGAGTTTATCTGTCCCTGAACAGTGTTGCCAAGGAGGTAGCCCAAGGCTCCCGACCGTTCAATCCCTAGCACTCCCAGCGAGCCGAGGTCTCGGGATGTGGCTCGCGTGGGCATAGCCCAGTGGCTAATAGTGTCATGGTGAGGGATAAGATAGAAGGTATAGAGATAGGATACTGGACAATTTCATTCAAGTGGGCTGGTGGGAATGAATAAATGAATCATCTGCGAAAGCGAGGAACAGACCTGGAATACAAGATCGATACTCAAGAATGCAAGGACATGGTCTTTCGAGACTAGCGCCATGCCAGCACAGTTCTTCCAAACCTGTGGTGAAGGATAAGATTGGACATTCAAGGAGCTGAAAAAGACACTCACCTTCTTGTCGATCAACTTGATAGTAGTCTCCCGCTCTGGACGAGGATAAAAGTGTGCAGAGGTGTGAGTTAGCCACTGGATTTAAAAGGACGACAATAATGACGAGATATTGCGGAAGAATTGAGAAATTTACCATCAAGAACAAGAGACCTAGGTCTAGAATTAAAGCGCGGTGGGTACAGTCGAGATCACGCAGAACAAGCTCGTGAGGTTATGCACAGATTTCCGCGGGCCAATAGTATACCACATGGGCAAGTAAATGAAACCTTTTGAGAATGGTTTGTGCCACGCTTAGCAGCGCGGGAAGAATCGATTTGATAAGGCAACTCGTTCCGAGCAGGGTGGTCTTTGTTGAACTGACTTGCTTCCTTTTCCGAGGCATCAATTTCGATGTGCTCCACCTGCATAGAAGCTCCAGAATTGAGTAGATGTATGAGCACACCACTCGCAAGCTGGAAGGATGCCTCGCTTTCGCGGGCTTCAAGCATGTAGGCTGGAGCAAATATGCACGACAAGGATGTGGAAGAACGCAAATGCCAAATCAACCAAACAGACGGCCAGTGATCGGGTTGTAGATCCCTTAACGTCACCTCTTGCTTCCTCGCTTTGAACGTGGAGCTGAAAGAACCCAAATAATACTCTCAACAACCGCGAGCGCACTATCATGACAGGAGGATGTCAGGTAGGTCGAAAAGCTCGTAGCCTGTGGTTGTTCCGCATGTACTGATCCAAATATTGAGTGAACAGTTCCGCTGGTATTTTTCCTGGATTCCCATCGAAAAACTGTGCAGGATTCATACTGGGGTCATATCAATTGGCCAAGGGGATGGGGAGCTACAAGAAAGCTTGACCAGAACGCAATCTGTTTCTGACAGTAATCCATATCACCAATGACCGGATCTTTGATGTGTGATGACCAGAAATTCACATGTGTTTGACGCAAATGGGAAGGTGCTCAGACCAGATATGTTACCTGAGGCGACCAAATAGTTCTTGTGCAGATATGGCAAATGCTGGAAAGAATGACCGAAAATGTTGAATTGGTCTACAAAATACATATCAAATCCATACAGAATTGTGAACAGCGAGGGATGCATATGTTATTTCGGGTGGACCTGAAGAGCAACAATGGCATGCTAGAAAGGGATCATCTTGAGACCAGAAAGCCATGCCCCGGACCGGATTGCAATCCATTTTGACCTAAAATAGTCATGCCTTTGCAAATTGGAAAAACTGATCATTGATGGCCGGTATTTTAGGCCCGAGGCGGCGTGATATGTCCCTTGTGTCTTGCCTTTTTCAGTGCTTACGCACGATCAAATTAAGGTTATTGGCTCCATACCAGTACCTTGGGCAGGTCCCTACTTTTCTCTTTTAAAGCGAACGAGGCAAGCAAGGAACCACTCACACTCAAAGGTCGAATGAAGCGCTACACAGATTCGGGGACCCAGGCCAGACAATCGAGGCGAGCAAGGGACGAAGGAAGAACAAAGGGTTTGAAACAGGAACGTCGTGAGGGGTCGATCAAAACCTCTGGGTGAGGTGGGTAAGGAAGAAATTATTATGACACGTTGGGATACTGTGCCATTTCGTTCAATTAGTAGGACCATTTCGGATGTGACATTTCCTACGAATTGTACCTTTGGTAACTGGTCCCCTTTTGGTAATTTGATGGGGCGGCATTTCTCGGCATCCATCGGCTAGCTCGGCTAAGGCCAAAATCTCCTTTGTGACGCAGTGACTTACTAAAATTTTCGTACGATTTGAGGCTTGTGACTCATGACCCTACTAATTGAAGGAAATGGCACAGTAGTGCTGGAAGGATTCAGGGTAAGTACCTGCATTGGGCTCTGTGGCTGTTAAGTTATTGAGGTGTGTGTGTTGGGATAGAGGAGGAGTCGGGTCGTCGTAGTTGAAGGGGAGCCAGCCGCGAATAACTTACATTGACCCGGGCACTTGATCGGCGGCGAAGCGTTGAATGGAGCATATTAATCTTACTGAAAGCTGTATGGAAACGAGCACTAACCGGGTAAAGTAAGTCTTGTGGCGAAGCGAGAGAGCCAACGTCAGCGGGGGTCAATATATTTATGCTGGGGGGCTCCTTCGGTCGATCCCGAGTAAACGGCGTCCAGAGCTAAGGATACTAGAAGTGAACAACAGTGAAAATCATACATACATCAGAAACTCGTACAAAAAAAAAGAAGCCCAGACGAGACTTACACTTGAGGTCCTGTAGGCGTTCTTGTGAATGTGAGAAAAGATCAGACGCCCAATGTCTGACCAATCAAGCAATAGATAGACGGGGAAAGAAAACGACGTGCGTGGTGGGAAGCAAGGTGAAGGTTCCGGGTTTGGCACCGAGGACAAAAGAGAGGTCAGAATGAGTCGGGTTTCAGCGAGGGATAAGTATGGGCAGGATGTATCTACAGTGGTGAGATGGTGATTGAGAAGGCGCGGGCCGGGTGTGTTACTGGGCAGCGGTGCGGTGCGGTGGGTGGGGTCGCTGGGGTGCGCCAGCGGTGGTGGTCGGTTGGGCGAGTAATATACCCTCTACTAGCAAAGCCACTGGTGGCCACCAGTGGCCACCAGTGGCTGTTGGCGGCCAACGTTACCTGGTGATGATCAACGAGTGACGTTGAGGTGGGTGCGAACCGGCGATCCACATCAGAAGTCAGTGTACCCCGTTATCTTTGCTCACCACTGGAAGCCAGTGGTTTTTGCCGTATAACGCTGGGGCTCATTGGCTCTGGGTTGATGCATATGAATATTGCACATATTGCAAGGACAACCATCAAGATCGCCCCTGGGGCCGGCACATGGCCATTGGCTTCCATCTTGGCGATATTATTTTAAGGAGCACTCTCTACACTCCTACCCCCATGGCCGAAATTCCTGTCAACGAGTCCCCCCCATCTGCTCTAGATCTTTCTCACTGGCCCATGGACAAACTATGATTTTTTTATTCATGCATTGATGATGTTATATGCTGAGCGTATTCAAAGGCGCGTAGCGGAGCCGGAACTGGGGCTTACCGAAGAGTTTGGGGTGGAGGCATTGGGAGATAATTGAGTATACAAGTTGAACTAGCTTAAGTAAAGTATACATAAAATACATGCCGTTGATTCAAAGTTTTGGATTACCCTAGGCACTAACTCACTTGATTGGGGATATAAAAAAACAGGTTTTTCAGTGCAGACCAGTAGATCACAGTGACGGCAAACCATTAGATTCCAGTAGTCCACAATTGTTAGCACTCTCACATCAACCCGTGAGAGCCGCTGGATTCCAGTGGCTACCAATGGGCTTTCAGGTCCTGACCGTCCACCGGGAACCAGTGAAACCCTATGCAGGCAATGGACCGCCGTCGGGATCCACCGAAAACCACTGAAAAACGTTGAATAACCAACGATCAGCACTGATCACCAATGCCGACCAGTGCCGATCAGCCGTTTGCAAGCTCCGCGTGTATTACTGGGTTGGGCGTGGTGCGTTGATGGCGGCGTTGATAGGTCGGCTTGATTCGGCGTTATCCGTGCCGAGTGCGGCGCCGGGTGTGCCGAGGTGGGGAGCCGAGTGGGGGAGGTAGGGAGCAGAGGCCGTTTTAGTATGGCGGGACGTGATTCAAACAAAGGAAAGTGGGTGATGTAACTTAAAGAAAAGAGTTTTGACAGCTGCGGCCCACTCCGATGGGGTCTGGCGATCAAACGCGGTCAAAGCGCCAAATATTAACCCAGTTCGGGTAACCGGAAATGCATTACATGGTGAATAGGAAAGGTAAAAATATGAAAGTCATATATTCTGAAAGCTCAGAATCAAGGCATTCACATGGTGTATGAATTCCAAAATGAAGTAAACACATACTGAGAAGGTGGCCCTTCTGGGGTAATTAATTTTGGAGAATTTCAGACAAGGTAACTTTCCACAGTTGGATCACAGCCAATACTAGGTAGGTTGAAGTCAAAATTTGGTAGAACCTCCTTCCCAAGTCCCAAAATCAGATTGGCCTACTCGGAATTATGAAAACGAATCAGAACATATGTTTTTGAACCGAAGAACCATGTTGGCCTCAAGTTCATTACACTACCCAGTGAATTTTACGTGGTCCCCCCCGCAGATTTTTTTCTGAAAGACTGGTTGCCCGTGGTATCCTGGGGTGTAAACTTCGAAAAGGTGTCGGAAACTGCGCAAAAAGACCTCTTTTACACCTTGTTTACACCTTAATGATCGGAGTATCCCGCGGTATCGCCGTGAATATTCCAATTCGGTCGCGGATCAATGGGGCTCATATTACTTGTTGAAACTTCAGGAAAGTCCATAGATATAGATATATATTTGCAGTAGAAAGTCCGAGGGACATGTGCAGGATACACCTGTACTACGCCTTGAACGCTGCAGCAAGTAACTTATCAAAGAGCGGAGTGCCGACACCGCCTGCGATCAGAATATTAGCCTTCGCAAGTGATCGTGTCGGGAACACTCACTGAGCGGATCCCATCCAGTAGTGGCGTCGAAGGCAGGGGTGGAGGCAGGGCAAAGGCCCGAGTTGTGACCGGCAGTGATGTCAGTGAATGCAGACTGGGACGCGTAAAGGAACGGGTTCAAAAAGCCCAACACCGGCCTGCCAGCCGCGATGAGGCGATCGTTAATGAGTGCAATGATACTGGCGAAGGCCGGGGTAGAGGCAGACGTCCCCGTCACCGCAATAGTCACGTTGTTGTTCACGATCTCGTAGTTGAACCCTTGCATCGCAACATCGGGGATTCCACGCCCAGTCTTGTTGAACGTCCCGGAGAAGTTCCTTGGGAGCGCGTGGAGGAAACTCGAAACGGCCGTCTTCTGGTACTCTGGCGTCTATTGCCACAATTCAGAGCGTGTCATATCAAGTCAATCGCACCACGCACGGGAAAGAAGACGGAAAACCCTCCGCCGCTGAAGTTGGCAGCCTTTTCGGGAATTCCGACGGTAGCACCCACTGCGGTGACCCAAGGACAGGCGGCGGGAAATTCGGGCAGGACTAACATTGCGTGGTCAGCGAGGGGTGGAGAGGAATCGCTAAACTGGGCGCTCACAATTATTCTGTGAACAGGGATCGGTGGCTAAGGGCGAATTAATGTGAGTTGAACTCAAAGAGAATGATATGAACACCCACCATTTTGGTTCACGGTGGCACCACGAGCACCTGCCTACAATCCGAGTCAGAGAGTGTTGCTGATCTTGAAAAACAGTCAGCTCACGTCTCCCGAGGCCGCAAGGACCGACACCCCGCGCGCTGTGAGTCCTTGTAAAGCGTCGCAGATTTTGCTGCGGATCACCAGCGCTTCAGCAAGCGCAACACTGAACTTTCAAAAGTGTACTGACGTTGCAAACGCCCGGCCAAAGTCGTCTTCTCTGGATCCGTACGATATACTCACCACCGTCGGAGGGTCCTCAGCAGCTTCCAGGAAGGTGATCGTGTCGAGTGCATCTTGCACAAAGTCCTCGAAGGTGGTGTTTTGCACCCCGGCTGACAAGAACTGGATGGGCACGCCGGTGGCGATTCCTGCAAAGGCTCGCATCAGTGACACCACCAGATTAAGACGATGATAAATCGTACCAAGTGTGTATTGGATATCCAAGTTCGCTTCGACGCCGCCATCGCCCGCTCCTTGCGGGTTTGTCCCGTTATCTACGCTCAACAGGGAGAATGTGGTGTTCGATGCGATGTCGGGGCGGAATTGTTTGAGGAAGGACTAGGACACGCAGACCCATTAGAAGCCGTTCCGGGTAGGTCTATGAGAAGGGAGCCTTACTGAAAGATCAGCCTTCTCCGCGAATATGTTGGAGAATCCAGTCACGAGAAGCGAATTGTTGCGTTGAGTCGCCGGGGTTGAAGGAATGCCGTACAGGTCTTGCAGACACGCAGGCGTAATGCGACCACTGCCGACGCTGGTGTCACACGACTTGGTGGGGGGCGGAAGCCCCTTGCGAGTCTGGATGCTCGCGAGGCGGGGGCTGGTATGGACGAAATCGGTCGAAGGGTGAATCACGTCGACATGGCCCACCAGCTCAGAGGGCAGCGAGACCGAGAGCGTTCGAACCAGGTTCGACTTGATGTCGGGATGGGTGAAGACCTCGAACTTGGCAGCGAACAGGGTGTTTGCCTTGCAAACGGGCACAGAAATGGAAACCCAGTCGCCGTGCGGCGAGGTCGCACCGGGAGTGATCCCGTTTGCGGATGCCCAGGTGTTGAAGGCAGCGACGGTCTCGGCAGAAGGTTGGACATAGGATGTCACCTTGATGAGGCGTCAGCAGAGAGTAAAGCGGAGAGAAGGGCACCAACTTCATCCTTGGACAACCACTGTCGAAACTCGGAGCTCCCCGGCGTGGAGACGGAAACCAACTTCTGCTGCAGACCCGCAAGGTTGTTCGAGGCCAAGGCAAGACGAATGTTGAGTATCTCTGTCGCCGGCGCCGCACCCTGACTGACGAAGCCAGTGGGGGCGGATAGACGGCTGTGCTGCACAATCATGCGCTCGGATGCCACCGAGAGCCCGGATGCCACCGAGAGAATCGAGAGAAAGACCAAGTGTGCTCGGAAGCTCATGGTGGTGAATTAGATTAGTGGAAGAGGTGAATGCCATTCCATCGGCGGGCATATTCACTTAAGTAAGTATAGCAATACGCAGTATCCGTGCGCAGTACCCGTGCGAAGCTGGTTAAATTGAACGCGTTGCCGTCGAACCAATCTGAGCGTTGCAACTGCGGGCCGCTACGATCAAGCAGGAAAAGAGCGTATTCGCAGCGCGCAAAAGACCTAAGCGACGCTTTTGATCCAGAATTTGATGTTTGATTCCAGAAATTCGTGACGTCCAAAACGGGAAGGGAACGGCAGACCCATAAAAAAGTTTAAAAATTCAAAAATACTTGGTTTTGCGCCATTTTTGTGGGAGAGCCAGTGGAGGAGTGCTTGCAAACAGATTCATGCCGTTTATTGAACATTTGCCAAGGGGAATTGCTTTGCGAGCTCAACTTCGTCACATCAGTAACTCCACATCGGCTAATTTGACCATTGATCTCGGAAATCTGGAGGATGTCTTTTGCGGCTGCGAATACGCTCTAAAGACAACAGTGACCGCCCATAAGGCCTTGGGTGGAGGTCTCAGGATCTCCAAGGCCTTGGCCAAGGGCGAGGCCTTGGCTGATTTTTTCCCACGCATCCAGGCGGTATCAAAAACATTAAATTTAAGCTTTAACTCTATTGTTATTTCTCATCCGAGTCCATCTCAATGGCGCCGTCGGCGGGACGCGCATCCTCCTTTTCGTCTGCCAGTGCCTGCATCAAGATCTCTTCCTCTTCCATGACCCGTGCAGACGGCTTGCGTGCGCGCGGTTTCTCTGCCCCGCCGAACAAACAATGTTGAACAATAGCGCGCGTCGATGGAGAAGAAAAGATGGGAAAAATAAAATGACATAATGATATACACGTGATGCTCTAAGGCTTGGCCAAGGGCGGAACTTCCGGCCGAAAATCGCCAAGGCCTTGGTCAAGGCCTTGGTCAAGGCCTTGTTAAGGCCTTGGAGTTTTGAGGCCTTGGGCCTTGGGCGATCACTGAAAGAGAATGCCTTCGCCGATCGAGAAGTCACGAATTCAAGGTCACAACGACGAAACTCCTGAGCACGGAACACAGCGTGAGCATCGAGCCTCGAAGTCGGACCGACGGCGACAGCACCTTGGCGGCGCTGCGGCGGGCTGCGCCGCCTGGCCGGTGCAAATTTCAGCCTTGGCAGCAATGAGACCGATTAGATCAGAATTACGTGACGTTCAAGTCTACAACTTTTCCTTTGCCCCACGTCCAACGCCGCAACTCGGCCACCTCTTAAAAGTTTTCTTTCCCCTCTGACTCCCGATTAATTAACCGTTCTTTAAGATTTTGCTCGTTTAGCTGTGTTACTTCCCTATGTAGGACTGTCTCCGTTGGCTTTGCCTCTGCTCTAATCCTGCTAGTCCTGTATCCTGCCCCATTTGCATATCAAAGCTATTCCGGTGATGTTTGACAGGCATCTCTCAGCTGACCTCAATGATTACCGCAGTCCGCAGATGCACGCAGCTTCTCGCAGCAAAATTCTCACTGTGCCGCGGTTATGCCTGTCCAAAAATTCACACAGCGCTGCAATTTTCTCATTCAGACTGTATCACCGAAGCATCTATAAAATATGTGTCTCCTAGCGGCAACGATGACTACTTACACTCGGTGAAATCCATTGAATCCGGGTGCCTGGAAACGTTTCTGAAACTAGAGGTTTCTGGAACGGGCCCAGGTATGTCGACACAGTTTCCGAAACTAAAGGTTTCAGATACTGTTTCCTCTGGCCCGAAACCTTTAGTTTTCGAATGAGTTTCTGCGCTGCCGGAACTAATGGTTTCGGGAACGGTTCCGGCGACCCGAAAATTGTTCTCAAAACTTTTGGTTTCGGGAACAGTTTCGGCTGCACCGGAACTAAAAGTTTCGTGACCAGTGTCGGTGAAGCCGGAACTATTTCAGATATTTTGAGTTTCGGGTGCCCCGGAACTCGAATCCCGCAGCGACAGTTACGTTCCGGCGCACCCGAAACTTAGAATTTCAGGATCAGTTCCGGCTTCACCGAAACAGTTTGCGAAACTCTCAGTTCCGGTGCAGCCGAAATGGTTGCCGAAACCAAAAGAATCGGGAACAGTTTCAGCAACCCCGGAACTGAAAGTATCGGGGCGGCGGAAAATGTTTCGGAAACTAATCCGGAAACTAATAGTTTCGTGCCAGAAGAAACTGTTTCCGAAACTTTAATCATTTCGACATTCCTGGACCAGTTTCAGAAACTTTTAGTATCAGAAATGTTTCCGGGCGCCCCGATTCAACGAATTTCCCCGAGTGTTACTTGCGTTCTCCCATGAGCATCTGTTTGGATTGGTTTTGGCTGTGTTCACGCGTGTCCCTTCTGCTTCGAATTCAACTAACGCTATGCCGCGCAAAAAACTTGCTCTCATTGCTATCCTGGCGACATAGTATTTTCCCTCCTATCCTCCTGAAACTTGCACATTCTATACCCCATTTTTGATTCTCTACCTCCCCAAGGTCAATGTCCCTAAAAAAATTTCAGCTCAATAGTCTGCTATGAATATTTCAAAAGTGGTATATTTATTTGGCGACAACTGGACCAGTATTTCCCACGCTAAAGTAGGCGACAAGGCGACAAGTTTCTTTTTGATCCCATCAAAAACTAAAAATTTTAGCCAAAATGACATCATCACACTAACTTTCTGGCGACAAATCATGTCCCGCCAGTCTCCTACCCACCCGCACGTTACGGGGTTGGGGAAGACCTAGTAGTGGTGCGCAGAGTAAATTCATATATTGAGCAGGATCGTAATATAAGATGACCAAATTTTGATACCCGACACTAATACTTCCGAAGATCAAAGCCCCACGGCGTGCCATCTTCCCCAACCCCGTAACGTGCGGGTTGGTAGGAGACATGTCACCTGAGCCACGTCCCGCTGTCACTCGGCCCGCTGGACAGGCCCCCGGTCACTTGGGGTAACCTCGGTCCGGAATAGAGTAAATCTGAGGAGAAATTTTCGATTTTTCGGTCCGCAATATAGAGTAAAACTGGCTCTGAGAGCCGTAGGTCGGTCCGTGATAGAGTAAATCAGGTGCAGCTCAAGATTTTTTTTGAGATGCAAAGGTCTTTGAGGCAAAATTTTTGCGGCTGAAAATGGCCGCCATGAAGCCTTGAGTGGTGCCAGACGCAAAGGAAAAGCGCAAAATACCTGCAAAAGGCGCCAGAAGCGGGAAAAAACGCGAAAATTGTGTGTTAGGTGAAAATTTGCATAAAGTTGGTCCGGAATAGGGTAAATCAGAGGTTTGGGGCCGATTTTCATAGAGTAAATCTGACCAAAATTCCCAAAAAATCCGGACCGACTTTACCCCAAGTGACCGGGGGCCTCGCTGGACCATGTCGCCTCCACCCGTTAGCCGTGTCGCGCACGCTATCTTAACCTTGTCGCCTTGTCGCCCAGGACCGCTGCTGGCTAAGCCCCGTCGCGCTGGCACTGTCGCCCGACTAACATTCTCAGAGTACGGCTACATGAACTGAGTTGCCAATCAGGAAACCCTTCCCCAGCAATTTTATGCAATTTTGTCATAAAATTGTATAAAATTGCTTCGGTTGGTGGGGTTGAGTAAATTAGCATAAACTATGTTCTCCCCTAATAAATTTACAAAGAAATAGCTACAATTTCACAAGAAGTTTGCAATAATATGTTCACTAGGAATGTGAAATAAATTGCCTCGAAATGTTCTCAATTGTCATTTGAAATATGTTTGTTCAATATTCAGTCTGGGGGCAAAGATAACGCAATACAAGCATTGAATTAGGTTTAATAATATGTAGGGACATGACAGCATATTAAATATGGCTAAGGAATTTGTAGAGCAATGTACATGAGCAAAAGAATGAATACACGTCAACAGGAAGGGATAAGCGGTGTCATCGTGTGAGACGAAGCGTGACGTCGGGCGGTGATCTGCGGTGATGCGGGTAAGCGAAGTGATGAGGGTTGCCGTACAGACCACTTCGCGTGAAGTGACCGCTGGAGTCAAAGACAGACAACATACTTTGAAATTTTAGGGCATAGAAACACAACGGCCAGAGACCATTTGGCATGAACAGAAGGAAACAATGTCAGCAAGACTGGCCTGATAAAACAAAGAAAAAACAGAAGACTTACCACAATGCACCCTTATCCACAGTACTGGGTATCAGCACAGTTTATCAGAGTTGCAGACTGGAGAAAGCAGCTAGGGAACAGATGAAGAATGGATAGAAGGGAGGGAGGTGAAGGAAACAGGATGGAGGGAAAGGAAGAAAGGTGCGTTACTCATTACGATAAAAAAGGGTTGGTTTTGATGGATAGGTGACAGCTGTCTCGGTTCGTCTGGAACCGAAGTTGCCCGTGTCTCGGGAACTTCTCAGGCTGTGCGGATTACGAGACATTGGGGCAGGCTTCGGCTGCCCTTGAGCCAAACGGGCTTCAATGTAAGTTGATATTTTTTGCTTATAACTTGGCGAGAAGTGCTGAAATCACATCCCCCAAGACCTGTACATTAAACAGGTATGGATTTGTGACTTGCTATTTCAATTGTTTGCAGGTCTGTTGGAGAAATGTCAAAAAAATGGTTTGGAGTTTGTGAGAGGTTTACAAAATGAGCATAAAAGTTTTGGTGGTTTCACAGAATGTTCACATTGAGGCTAAAAATTGCATCTTTTTCACAATTTATTTGTAAAATTGTTCACACTTGCGAAAATTTGCGAAAATTATCTAGGGCCTAAGAAATTTTACAAAAGAATAGCATAAAATTGCTGGGGAGGTTTTTCCTGATGACTGAACCTAGCCGGCCATTCCCGGCGGCAGTGCTGATCTGCTGTGCCTTGTGTTGCCCCATCAGGGACGCGTGGCCCTTCTTCTTGCCTGATTCATGCGGGGTGCGCTCGCTTTCAAAAAAAAACATTGCGTCACAAATGGTAACGGGCCGACCCCCTTCACCCGCATCGTTCGCTTCTAAACGTGCGCCACGGCCAGAGCGTCGACCTTTAAGTCATACAATGCACGGCCCCCGCTCAAGCCCCTCGCCGGCTCGGGGAATACTCGGCGCGCTGGTGCTTTCCTACCTCCACCTGAACTACCTCGGCAACGGCGAATGCCTCGACTACGCAACTCCCCGGAGGAAGAAGCGCGCACTTCGAGGAGGTAGACCCGAGAAAGTCGACGACGAGTGTGCAGATAATCTGGCGGATAGACCAAGTGTGTCCTGTTGCCTTCCTCGTATTCATCTCTCACCTTAATTTCCTCTTGCCGTCCGCTTCCTTGCATTTCCTTCCCCTCTTTTTTTGTTTCCCTTTCCTCGCCCTGCCTTGTATGGTTTTTTCTGGCCTGCTGGTCCGCTTCGCGCCAGTCGCGTGGCCCCTTTTCTTTGCTTTTTCTTTGTCCGCCTCCCTCCTTCATTTTTGTAAAGAAACCTGCACCTCCCACACTGCCTTTTCTCGCGCCCCATTCCCAATTCCAGCGAGGCCCTTCACGTCCTCGGCCACGAAATATTATCACCCCATGCCTGTAACGAAAGTCATGAATCATGTTCAATAACTTGCCCCATTCGTTGGGATGTCGGAGGCGGGCTTGAAGCCGAACCTGAAGCCAAGCCGAAGCCGAGGAGGCTCGATCGTGTATTCCTGTCTCCGATACTCCGTCCAACTAAGCCTCTGGAGTATTTCTGACCCTCGAGCGCCAGAATTAACGACCTCTCCTCGCTCCACTTGTCTCCCGCGTCGCTTCCGTGATGCCACACTCATTCCATTGTCCATTCAATCAAACAATCTCCTTCAATCGCTCTGCATTCTGTCGCGTCTGGCCTCTTTACGCATGCACGCTCTTTGCGTCGACTACGGGAGGTGTCCATGGAGTGCTCTCAATGTTGTGGCGCGTCCCGTCTCTTCTCTTATTCTTGCTCAATCCGTGGTGGATACGTATGTTCGCGCATCTGGACCGTTCTCTCCCCCCTACCTTGGACTCTGCAGTCTCGCTTCATGAAAATTGTGTTAGCTCATTATCTCCTTGTCGTCCTCGCCCCACGCCCCTTCAGGCTCAGCTGTGAACCCGATCTTGCCCCGATCCTTCCAATATACTTGCTGCCTGCGCTTTGTGTCGATCGCTTTGTCCACGATCCTCTTCCTAACCCTCAATGTGTACTTTGTCCCCCGCTGTGACATTCGGGCATGGGTTGAAAGCACTCGCAGTGGGAGAGCTGGCCCCGCCTACATGGCTTTCTCGTTATTAACCACGTTCTTGGCTACTCCCGCAGGGCATTCAAACGAAGGGCGGCCTTTTCTTGCGGAAAAATCAGCGTTGGTGAATTCCGATCCATCCATTTTGGTCTTCATTACTCCACCCTACCGTTCCCTCAGGTAAATAAACAAGAGCCCAGTATTGGATAAATAATGGCCAGATAACAATTCAGAACCTACAGAACTAAAGTAAAAGAGTTCCTCGCCTTCTTTGCGCACCTACTTTGATAATTTAACGCAGGTCTGACGGGAGGTCGACTACGGAACGCAATGTGAGTAGAATTCGCCCCCGAGATATCTCGGGCCTCTGATAACACCGCAAACCTATCCAAGGATGACTTGGGCATATAACGAACACCCGTCGCAGGTGGTCTGCACCTGTACCCCGATCGATTCGGAGTCGGGTCCTTGACGTTCAAGAAACGCAATAATTTGTCTCGGGCTCGTATAAGTAAAAGTATTCCCTACAACTCTCCAGCAATTGCTTCATCCCCGCGTGGTCCGTTCGTATCTTCTCACTAGAATTCTCCGATGACTAATTGAAATGCATTTGAGTACCTCGATTATTTCGACCTGGTCCGCAACCGCCAGAAAAACAATTCGGCCCAAGGCCAATGACCATCTCTATGTTTCCTACCTATCCCAGGATTGGTGTAGCCTTATGTGCATATCAAGACTCGACGTAGATGTTCAGCACTTGCACCCTGTAAATATTCAGCAGGCACTCCGTTCGATCCGGGATCGGGTCCTTCTTGTAAAGAATTCATCTTTTTTTCCGCTTTCTGTCGATTTCTTTATCACTGCATACTTAGTACACACCCTGTAGATGACGATGACTGAGGGAAATGAAATTTTCAGCGCCCCGATTATTTCAACCGACTTGAATTCGTCCCCGATCCCACGCAAAGTGATACAACTTACAATATGATTATCGACGAGCGTATACGCATATGACGACCCAGCGCAGATGGTCTGCACCTACTTTGTCTAGTTCGGCGAACACCTGCCAGCAGATACCCCGTTCGATTCGGGGTCGGGTCCTTGGCGTCAACGATCACAGATGGTTTTGTTCCGCACTGGTATAAGTACAAGTATTTTAGAGTGAGAAGGAAGCCCTGCTCACCGACTGACTCGAGAATAACTGTATTCAAAACGAAGATCCGACGCAGATCGTCTGCAGCTGCAGCATGTGGCGTGTGTAGTTTGTCCATCACTCTGCGCAGGCGCCCCGTTCGATTCGTGCTATCTCCGCCTGTTGTACGAATGATGGGAAAGACCGGTCATTGAACGCTCCATCGGAGAACACGAGTTCAGTACCAGCGAATCGGCAAGGTTCAACATAGTGTTAGGTTTCCCGCACAAAGGCTTGAGAATGAGCTGCATTACCCTCTTTGTAAATTTAGGGTGTCCGTCCGTCTGTCCAAAGCTCTTTAAACTCCACTCCCTGCGCTTTCAATTTCAATCTCCGCTCCTTTAGTCACCCTCTCAACAACCGCTCTCTCTTCTTCAAAAGTCTTTCGCAATGATCTTGAGTTCCTTAGGCTACCCAACCGAAATACTGCTTTGATTTTTAAATTCCTCTGCCCTCAAAGAGTTTCGCTGTGCAAGCAATCATCGCAGCCGTTGGAGTGCTGGCTGTGAATTCCCGGCAACACACAAAATCCATGGATGACGCACCCTGTCAGCTGAGTAGTCAGTTGAGTAGCCTATCTGCGCTCATCCGCCGAAATTAGGGCATGACTCCTCCATCCTCTTTCCCCGCATTTCTGGTGGGCTAGTCTCGGAACTGGGTTTGCTCCTGATCATCTTTGCACTTCCCGTAGTCACCCTCTTTATAAAACTATCCTCTTCTGTCTGAATCACCGTTAAACTCCGCTATCAGCGCCTTGGCACTGCCCGCCTCTTGGCGCTCATTCAAGTGCTCACAAGTTCACTTGCCCCACCGGAAATTGTGGGCCGCGAAGTGGCCCTCCGCGTTCTTGTGTCTGCTCAAAATGAAATGACGTTTAATAAAGCGGAGCTTGCCGGAGTGAACTGTGATTTGAGAACATTGTTGGGCAATTGTCATGGAAAAAATGCAGACCTAATTTGGCGAGCTTGGGCGGATGGTGGTCTAGTAGTAACAACCGGCGAACAAACGACTAAATCGGGTTGGCCCAAAGCCAAGGCTCTGAGAAGGTTGGGAAGAAAATCGCAAATCGAGGTGATGCTACCCCGATATGAGGCATCTGCTCAATATACACGGTCAGCTACGATGACAATTGGGGCAATTTCAGTGGAACACAAAGGTGCACTCTGATTCGAGGCATCTGGATAATATACGAGTAATGATGCCCGAGGTCTGCAGCATGTACTTCCTTCGCGCGGGCTCTAAATTGGTTGGCGTGTTTCCGAGATCAGACATAGCGCCCTATGGCCGATCGCGGAGACAGGGCGAGGCAGTGTTACCGCCGAGCTCGTATCCAAGGTCGGCCATAGACTGCCCAGGCACGACGGGCCGGGCCTACCGCTGTCTACCGAGGCCCTGAGTGCAGTGATTAGCAGTGAACCCATTGCAAACGCACAAGGAATTCATTCTACAGTACAGGCAGTTATACAAAACTTGCCAGGAACTAATTAACCAAAGATAGAGTGAATTAATTGAAGTGAAAGTGGATTTCCCCAAACGGAGAGAAAGTGACCAACAACGAGGTAAATGACAGGGGATAGGGCATGGGAGACAGCGAGCGACGTACTCGGATTACCAACAGGAGGTATTAATGTTCTGTGCTCAGGTCATTTAAACCCCCTGCACTCGGCAGCAATCCTTGTTTTTCCTCTTCGTGTGGAAAGAGCCCCGACGCACCAGTCCTCATCATGCAGCTCATGCCCATCCTCATTGGCGTCCTTGCCACCCTCTCTGCCACAGCCTCGGCCACGCAGACCTTTGCCAACACGGGTACCACCCCGGCAGGCTGGGACACTATTCAAACAGAGCACGAAGGCACGGCGCAACAAGTGACCAATGTCGTCTACGGCACCGGTGGTACCGCCATCAAGGTGACGCAGACGTACGACGCGTCCTATACCGGCCGCTACCACTCCGAGTTGCACCATACCCAGGGGTACCACCTTGGCGAGCAGGGCTTCTACGGCTTCGCCTTCCGGTTGTCACAGGATTGGCAGTTTTCGCCGGCCCAAAGCTATAATCTAGCTCAGTTTATCGCTGATTTCACCTATACGGGCTGCGACGACTGGATGCCCTCCAGTATGGTGTGGATCATCGGCGACCAGCTGGCTAGCCGTGTGAAAACGGGTTCTGTCTGCAACCAGGCGACCACCCAGTTCTTGAATCTGGCCACCGTCTCTGCCGGTGTTTGGCACACGGTGGTCATCCAGGCCAACTGGCAGAATGATGACACTGGGTACTACAAGCTTTGGCTTGACGGAGTGAAGGTGCTGGAGGAGTACAATATCGCCACGACCATCGCACAGACCGACGAGTTCGAGTTCCGCGTTGGGCTCTACGCCAACGGGTGGTATGACGATGGGGGTATGCTGGGGACCCAACCCTTCAGGCAGGTGTGGTATGACCAGATCGGGATGGGAACCACATTTGCCGATGCGGATCCGGATCAGTGGTCTTAGGGGCATTTTTGGGCACTTTTCGTCATAGAGATTGTAGAGTCAACGTACCACTAGAAGGCCAATATGATTTCTGTGTAGACTGCTTGCAAAAATTTTTGGATATGCTAAACTTGCTGACAATGGGGCAAAATAATTATTCAGTTCGGCGCTGTATGCTCACATATTGTAGCGCACTTGATTTATTTGCGGCCGCCCAACCTCGCCAGCTGATTGACCGGTGAGGGCTATGGAGTAATAACTTCCCAGCGGATTAGATGGTTGAAAATGCCATCACCCAAAAACCGGTTTGGCGTGCGCGAGATACCAGTTTATTCAAGCCGTCGAGGACCAAATTGGTCGCCGTCATGATTTGCACTGCGGTGCATCGACTCATGATGCACAGGCAGCCGGAGGTTCGACTCCTTCTGACGGCGTAAAGCGTTATGAACATGCTCTTTTTTCATATATGCAGCAGACATGATTGACAGACACCTCCACGATGCCCTCGTTCATCTGCTCCAAGCCGTCCGCCTAACGATGTGTATAAGCTTCAAGCAGTTGTTAGATCTGATACTTCTTTCACCGTACCAGAACTTGAGGAGATGCTTCCAAGCCATACCATGCAGCATCAAATATCAGCGAGCCTTCCTTTTGCTTCCAAGATGCCCCACATTGAATGTCTCGAGAAGTTGAACCAGCCTCCGGGCATCCCCGGTGGCGGTGCTGATTTGATGTTCCGCTTGCATCGGTGACGCACGTCTTCCCTTCCATCGCGCTATAATCTCATCACGAGCGGCCACAACGACGACGAGAACGACGAGCAGGAGACTTGGTTCGCGGGTGGGGAGCGTAGACTGACCCGATCCCTGGTCATGTCTCTCTGGATTTCCGCTCTTTAATTCCTCTTCCTTTTATTTTTATTCCTATTCAATTCATTCGATTCCTAACGAATGGACACGCAGTGGCATATCGAGTAGCGAGTCGCGGCGATCCGGCGCAGTCCAGGCCCAATTCTTCACCGGAGGAGGGCACACGCTGGGCGGGGAGGGGACGTCGAGTGCGTTTGTACCGGGTGAGAGAGAGGAGGCGGAGGGTGCGTGTCCTTCCCATTCATCTATCCATCTAAAGCCTAACCTTTGGATTACTTTCTTTCTTTCTTCGGGCTCCTCTGTGCTGCGTCTCACCCATTCGCCAACCGCGCATCTGCCTTCTTTTGGCTTATTCATTCCTCACACTCCAGACGACCTCGCAATCCACTCCGGCGGCTTCACTGTCGACGACGGCCCGCTCATGCGCTATAACGACCCCGCCAACGCGAATGTCCTCGCGGCGATTCACTTGGGGTACGCACCGCCTTCGATCCTAAACGTCCGCCACCGCCAGCGCGTCGACGTCCAAGTCACCCACGCACAAGCGACGACTACTTCCCGCCCGAGTCCAAGCCCTTCTCGGGGTCGGGAAATAGCCTGGGCGCGCCGGTGCCTGCTGCCTTTTCCACGTCATCTAGTACCGCAGCAGCATCTGCAGCGACGGCGAGTGCTCCGGTCAGCTTCGAGGTGGACCAGACGCAGCCCACAACGTGCAGATCCGGCTGGCGGATAGGACTCGCATCGTGCGACGCATGAATCTGACGCACACTGTCCGCGATCTGCGCAACTTTATTAACGGGTGCGCGCTACTCTGTGTTAGCCATTCCTCTCGCTCTCCTCGGCTCTGATGGCATATTTGGGTACATCTCTCTCCCCATTCATTTCATCCGCTTTCCCTTCTCTGTCCCGTCCGTCTATCCCAGTGGCTGGGTTTTTCTCTTTCCTTTCTCTCTCCTCGCCTTCCCTTCCCGTCTTCTCCTGGCTCCCTACTTCCGGTTCGAGGTCGCTTCTTCGCAGAATTACCTTGAAGTGCTCGTTGGCTTGAACGCCCACAGCGAACTGCCCTTCCAGTTTCATCACGGCCGTACTAGATGCACAGCTAGAACTGAGTTCGACGAACCGGAATAGCACCTGCTCCTCTGCAGCGCCCCCTTGTCTTTCTCCCTTCCGTCCTGCTTCTCTCCCCTCTCCCCTCTCCACATCCTCATACGCTTCACCCCACCGCGTCGGCGTTCGACCTGCATACACTCCACCGCGCTACTCCTCCGCCGCTACACCCACCGCTGCGCAACGACACCACTCGCCAATCCCGCCTGCTTAATTGTCGCGGCGTTGTCGTCGAGCGTGCGGTTCGGGAACGTGGTGCCGATGGTGTAGTGGCGCGTGAGGTTCTCGCGGCGGGCGTAAACGTGGGGTTAAGTATGGGGTGCAGGAAAATGGAGAAAAGAAAGGCGGCGGCACTGCCTTAGGATGCAACGCAAAGGTTAGTCGTGTGGCTCATCGTTTTCATGTGGAGGATATTTTCAGTGGGGTATGGTCACTTACTGTAAAACCATGCGTTAATTTTGCAATAATACCTTGGTTCAGTTTCACTTGGTTGCCCTTCCATTGTGTTTCGTGACTGGCCCACAATAGGGCTGCGCAAACCCACATCACCGCTATCGCAACGCGGGGCTCATGTCAAATAGGCTCAGAAGTTTGCGCTCAGGCAGACTTGATGCCTGAACGACGCGTACATTTACATGCGAGCCCTCGATGCCACCCAAACAGGTACCTCCAAGCCGTCGCGGACCATGGCGGTCGCCCTGGAGAATTTCGTCGGCCAGTTGCCTTCCAGAGAGAGCCGGAGATTCGAATCCTCCCGACGGTGTTCGGATTCCCAGGTGATCTGTCCTTTTTTGGGGGGTGTCGTGATCCACTCAGATTCACCCGGAATTATTCGAATTCAGACTCCAGACTCATGCACCTTATCCCCAGAACCATGTTTCCTCTTCTTTATTATTTTTGTTCCTCGCTTTCTCACCACACTTGTCATCCACCCACAGTTCCTTTACATCTTGACTGTTGGGTCTCGCCTACCACTTACCACCTCAACCGTTGAGTGGAGCTATGAATCAATTCAACTGCGGATCGTTGAATGCCCCCGAAATTGACCCATGTATTCGACGTAATACAACTGTATTCAAGCTGTCGAGGATCGGGTGGTCGCCCTCAAATTATCCAAGTGTCAAGAGGGAGTGGGTGGTTCGATTCCATCCGACGGCATCTGCATGTAGCTTGCGTTTTGTTTCATTTTTGATCTCTCTTCGCTCTCCAAACTCATCAATCTCGCTACCCACTTACTGAGTTGACCTCAGTTGAGAGACCCCAGGGTGCATTACCGATCGCTACGACCCATCGTTGGATGCCCCTCACCCCAAATGATCTCCTATTGATGAGGGTGGTCACCTTCCCACTATGCATCGGGATCTGCCAATTATACAGAAGGAGAGGTGCTTCGACTCCGCCCAGCGGCATGGACAGAGTCTGGATCGCGCCGCACCCCCACAATGCGTGAACATGGAGCGCATACTCTACTGACTTGTCGAGATCCCGAAATCCGCTTAAAGGCGATGGGTTCTACAACTCCCGCTACGTGGTTGCTACATACACACTAGGCCAGGGAAAATGTTGACCTAGCTGAGATGAATCGGGGGCCGAAAAGAATATGAGGATGATTGATGTTTTGAGCTGGTGTGAGAGGTCCGAGCAAGGATCAAATGTCTTTCGGTTAGAAAACGGCGAAAGCACTGCCGAGAGGTGAGCTATCAGGAGCCCTATTCCAACGAGCAAGAAAGGACTTGTTTTGTAATGCACACCGAAACCTCTGACTCGCTTTTGATTATTTTTTTGCCCTCCGGATCTTGGGTCTTCGGCAATGGAGCATGTCGGAAAATATTAATTTGCCTGATAAGGCTCCATCTGGGCCCATCAGGCCGTAATGACAGCAAGCCATATAAGGCCTGATCCAATAGGAGTACTGGGATGATAAGGCCCTTATAAGACCATGATAAGACGGATGAGAATATCATAAGGCCAAAATAAGGCCGCCATCAGACGAGGGCACTCTGATTGGCTCTGATAATATTTGTTGGTATCTTATCAGAGCCTTATAACGTGACCTTCTCATAAGGCCAGTCAAAAATTTCCGACACAGGCTACTGTTCCGCTTTCTGTCACACATAGGACGGTGAGCTGTTGAACTTTCAGTTAGTGAGGCCAATTGTTTTCATGTCGCTGAGTTGAAAGGGGAGTGGACTTCCGTCCAATACCGCGGTTAAAATGGCGAAAGAGACCTTCGACATCACAAAGACGCAGATGGGGCAAGCCTCTGTGATTTGACAGATGCATGTTGTCCAATTAACTATTGGAATTCGTGCGCAGCCTTGAAATAAAAACTCTCTGTGACTCCCAGGTGTGGATGCCTGTGAGGTTTTGTACATCCTCGTGCGCACTGCATTCCAGCTTTCTGTTCATTCATCAAAGCATGGAATTTTCTCAAACCCGTCAGCTCAGTCATTCAAGTCAAAATCCCGTCAACCAGTACTAGTATCCAAGCCGCCGAAGACCATGGTGCTTACCCTCATACTATGGTACATGTTCGATATTTAGGAGGGAGGTTCGAGCCCTCCAGACGGCATAGTGCGCGATTTTTTAATGATTCTTTTCTGTGTGTTATCTTCACCCCGGCCAACCAACCATTGATTCATTCGCGTCCGCTCGCCTAGCCTAGACTCAACTGCTAACTCGGTCTCGCGGTGAGGCGAACCCACTGGTCGAATTCGAACCACATGGAACTTGTCAAATTCGGCAAGTACACCCATCCACGGATCCAAATGCCGATACAGTTATATTGAAGTCGTCGAGGACTGAGGGGGTCACCTTCCTATTATACGGCCTGCCATGCGGTGTACTAAGAGGGGGTTCGACTCCTCCCAATGAACAGTGGCTCAAGTCTGCATCTCTTGTAGTTTGTTCCACTCATGAAACCACGGTTACATTCAGTTCCGCCAGCCACAACAGCCGGATGAGCAAAAATCGACGTTGCAAGTTTTGAATAGGTAGATACAGTCTCTGAACTAGAATTCCAATTTGCTTCGCGGAATCCTCAAGGTTTGCTCTGCGACATGGTGAGTCAGATGATCAGCATACGAAAGCCGGTGTGAACCTTGGCGGTCACCCTCAAACCATGCGTTTTTTATCAGGCATATCACTTCAGAGGGAGCTGAAGGTTCGAAGCTTCCCGACGACATAAAACTCCTTCAGAACCATTTTTGTTTGGTTACCATATCAGACATTTTAGGCTCGCCTTACCAATTTCTAGAACAGAATTACAGTCATGCCCAGGGTTGACGTTTGGATTCCAGTCAATGCTGGGAATCACTGCGTTGGATAGTTCGACCGCTAAACATTGTCAGATGCTTCATGCCAATTGCAGAATTCGAGGCGTCGACGAGTGTGGAACCCTCCCGTTATATATGTCAATGCTATTACGATTCAGAAGAGGCCGGAGGTTCGACTCCCTCCGACGGCATGGCCTGGACGATCACCCGTTTTTTGAACCAAAATTCTGCTCGTCCTTTTTTTCATGCTCCGATAAGTATTTCCAGTGCATTCAGCCCATTGACAATGGTGGTCGCCCTCGCATAATGATTTCGAGCCAAACTTTGCAAGAGGGGGCCAGAGGTTAGACTCTTCCCAAGGATATCAGGTAGGTTTCTCTCCTCTGCCAAGAGACACCAAAAAAACGTATTGGCCATTCCCTTCAAGCTCGTATTGCTAGTTCAACCACCGGACTTGCAAGTGCAGAGAGAAATCTAGATTGAACCGTCTCTCAATTCTGCACGGTCAGGAATTCATGCAATAAGGATACCAGTATAAATATTCAAGCCGTGTAGAATCACAGTAGTTCGCCAAATATTCTCAACCTTCCTCTCTCACGTCAGGAAAAACTGAATTGCTATGGGCTCTATGGGCAGTTACATAGACCCACATAGACACTCATAGACGCCATAGCAACGTTGCTATGGCGTCTATGCAAGTCTATGCGGCAGCCCATAGCAATTTGGCTTTTTCCTGATGCACTCACCGTTCCTGAACCCACATTCAGGCCATTGCGGACCAAGGTGGTTGCGCTCAGAATTTATCACAGCCGCAAAGAATTCAGAGGCAGCTGGAGGTTCAACTCCTCCCGACGGCATCTACGGTTTCTATCAAGGCCATTTTCATTTCATTTTTTTTTGCTCCAAAGTTCCACCTCACACATCCAAATTATTGATACACTGTACGATTTTGCCGATGATCAAATCCTTCCGAATCCCGCTGATGCACCAGTACCGGATGCACATGGTCGCTGCATTGAAGGCGTCGGGGACCATGGTGGTCACCCTCAGATTATTTGGTGATGAATGCAAGCTATTTTCAGAGGAGCCAGAGGTTCGACTCCTCCCGACGGAATGAGCCCTATCCGCTTTCCTTTTTCTCTTTCCGTGGTTAGCATTCCACCTTCGTCCAACCTGAACGAACCCGTAAATTGACCCGTGTAACTAATTCAGTTTTAGCCTTCATTCCTCTCTCCACGCAGGATCCCAGGTTAATGGCATTCTTCGAGGCTCCGCCAAACCCGACACAGCGACATACCTGTCAAAGATCAGGAAATCCAACATGCTTCAGAAAATCCAACACATGTAAGAAAACCCGACACATTTTTTCAGATCTAGATCTGAGATCGCATTTGGCCCCTCCCCTGTCGCGTGCATGGCGCCTCGCTCCCGTCCGCTACTAGTTTCCAGCGTGCCCGGGCTTCCCCAACTGTAATTTTTCCATGCTCTGTCTACTTGTGCTCTCAACTTCACCTTTAGCTTACAGAGTCTTCATAACCTCCCAAGGAATTAGTATACTATTTGGGACCACCTAGTTGGCCACCCTACCTAGTTGGCCACTTGACAGCTAGGAGGGCAGGTCTTGAGAGTTATAACCAGGCATAGTGTAGGAACAAAGTACGACCTCTAACGAAGGTTCAGACCAAAATTTAGCCGAAAGTGATGGCTTGACCGAAAGTTATGGCATCGGGGATCAGAATCCGACGCGTGGAAACATCAATTTCTAGCCATCACACGGCTCGCCCCGCTTGCCATCGCTGTCTCTCCACCAATTCTTCCTCGATCCACGACCTTTTGGGCTCGTTCTGATCCCAGCAGGCCTGGCCTCTGTCCCTTATACTACTAGACTGTGCTGCTTCGAACTAATCTACTCTATGCACTTGGGAAAGGACCGCTGCTTGTTTGAGTCAGCTATACTGGCCACCATCGCGGTACACGGCACATTCATGCTATCGGTCTGAAATCTCACACAAGAATTCTTGATATCGAATCCATCATTCTGAGAGATGCTTCGAAAATTTATTCATTCAACTCTCCTGGCTCTGCGAGCCATTATCCCAAACCACGTAATTTCGGTCTCGCTAATAATCGGATTTTTTGGAGGAGCTGCCAGCATCTTGGAATAGAGTTGGGTGCTCGGATACGTCCCAGTACTTCCCATCAAGTAACCTGGATCTTAATTTGGCTCATCTAGGCGCTTTTTCTACTTGTAGGACACTCGTTCGTTTCATGATCTCGATTGTGGGGTTCCGCATCGGTCGGAACCAGATTTTTCTGACCCGTCGCATGCCTCACATATACACCAAAACTATGTGAAATAGTGAATATGATCTACATCTATGATTTAGAGTACAGGTGGCCGCCATTTGAGAGCTCAGCCCATTATTTAGCGGGGTGGCCAACTAGCCTGTTATTTGGCCATGTTGTACTGCCGCGCAAAATATATTCACTGTGAGCTCAAATGTTGTGATATTTGGGAACTTGGGGTCTTCAACTCTTCCTAGGATGTATGCCTTCGTTCCGATATAGTTGCGCTAGGACTGACTCACTGTAACCATGGCAGATGAGGCACTAATGCTTAGGTGGCCAAGTAGGTGGTCTCAAATAGTACACCAGTAGCTAGGATATATGGAAAATTTGAATTTGAAGAGTAACACTACAGAATTTGAGCTACTGTGTAGTTCGCCACGAAAGCTCCCGAAATTGAAGGCCCACGAGTCCAACAGGCCACCGGCTTTGGGCCCAGCCAGCACGGTCCTGCCGCCGCCAATTCGGGCTTATTGTGTTGCTGTGTGGGTGGTACGTTCACCGACTGCTCCAGTGAGCGTGGAGCCACCCGACGGCGGATGCACATTTATCAAAATTGTGGCGGCAAACAAGTCAGCAGCGTATACGGCGAGGTCATGATTGAAAGTCTGTGCCACTACAGACCTTGTTTCCTGTCCCAAAAAATCCCTGCCGGTCCAGAGGCAACGTGCCGCGGCTGCCGGACCTGTTCAAGCAGCATTACGCAGGGAGCTGGGCGGGCGGGCATGTGTGCTGTGTGTCATCATCCAAATTGAGTGGGCTCTTTGCTCATCATTATGGACAACAGAACTCACTCTCAGTCCATGCACAAGCCGAAGTTGAAACCATGCGTCCCGCGCTGTAGTCTGGCAGAAAGAAGCCGCTAGGGTGTCAGGAGGACGTGAGCGTCGCGTGATTCGGCACACCCTGAGTTGGTCTGAATATGTGCTCAACTCTCTCTCGGCACCAACTCAGCGCCGTGCTGCTGTATGCAGGCGTTGTCGGCCGTGTTCGTGGTTGGATTCTGTCGACGATGATGGTTGGAAGCAGGTTGGATTGTCACAGTGACGGGCTGACAGCGTAATGGGACGAGACGTCTAGCTGGGTGTGTTGGATTTTCTGAATGAGGAATAAATGTGTTGGATTCTCTGAAAAATCATGTCAATGTGTCGGCTTTTATGGAATGTGTCGGATTCACCGATATTTGACAGGTGCGTCGCTGTGTCGCGTTTCCTATATCCTCCATTCTTCCGACACTCGCAGAGGTACAACTTAAGTGGCGAGCTAAACTCGGATTGCCCGAAGTTGAACTTGAGCAGTGCCGATCTGCTATGCCTTGTGTTGCCCCATCAGTGGCTCTTCTTTTCTTTTCTTGCGTTCTTTCGGGCTCGTCCATTCCTTGCCCGTTTCCCAGCTTTTCTTACCAATAGTCGCTTTATCGATCTCGCCGCTCTCGGCTCCGTATCACACACGGTCGACCTCGCGATCCAGCGACTCACACTCTCGGAGGACGGCTTGTGACTATTTACGCTGGGTGCGGTGCGTGTCTGCTCTTCCTACCACTCCCCTTTCTTTCCGCTTATTCCCAATAATAGTAAACTAAACGCCAACTCGCAGGCACGCACCACCTCCTCGATCCTGAACGTGCACTTCGCACTCCATAATTCTGGCGATGCTTAAATGCCTCTGAGTCCCGCTGGTGCATGACTAACTCGCACGCACATACTCGTTGCTTGAAGCGGCTGAGGGTCGTGGTGGTCCCCTCAGTTAACTCGGGAATAAATACAAGCGCTTTTCAGAGGGAGTCGGAGGGTCGACTCGCGACGGCATGGAGCCCTATCGGCAGGATCTTTGGCCCTTCCTCTTGTTGGGGTTGAGCTTGATAAAAATTGAACGGAACTGTACAATGTCCATTCAGCTTCGGCCTCGAGTCCTGCGCGGTATTAGGGGAAGTCAAAGCGCTCGATGGAGGTTGATTCTTGAGTCTATTCAAAAGTGGATTCAGAGGTGGATTCAAACACCTGAATCAACCTATGAATCCATCAAAATTTTGAATCGAGCTGAATCGCTGCTGCGACTCCGGAGGAGCAGCACCATCTGAATCCGTTTTTGAATCCACTTCCGAATCAACACTCACTTAACTTCGTGTTATCCCGTGATTGTGCGGCTCTCCTACGTACTTACCAGCCACCCACGCCCTATAAGCCCAAGACCAAGCCTACAGCTGTGGCGCTCGCTCCACCGCCCGCTCTGTGGTGGTCGAAGAACACTTTAAGATGTTCCGCACGCGCTGCTGCCGCAAGGAAAGGCGGGCATGGCCGGGTGCGTAATCAAGCTGAAAAGGACAAGACTATCAAACAATGTCACTCATAGTGTAGTATCATTTATTTGCTGTAAATGTGTATATTTTAATATTGTCAAGTATCTGAATCCTGTAACGAAGCCCTCTCTGAATCAAGTTCTGAATCGGGGGAGTCAGAGCCGAAGCGGATTCTTAATCGTTTCATTTTCGTGAATCCAAATGTGAATCACCGGTGAATCCACTTTTGAATCCACTTCCGTAGACCGCTTTGACTTCCCCTATTGTAGCGCTTGCCTATCATACTCATTCCTCTCTCCGCGCAGGATTTTATGATGGCAGTCTTCCGATACTCATAACGGTACAACCTCGCGTACTTTCTAACTGGCGAGCTAAACTCGTATCGAACTTGAGGTGAACATCGTCGGGCATCCCCGGAGGCAGTGCCGATCTGCTGTGCTTTGTGTTCAAGTTGCGCCCATCAGTGACGCAGGGCTTTTCTTTTCTCTCCTTTGCTTGTTCTTTAAGGCTCGTCGATTCCTTGCGTGTTTGGTTCCCTTTCTTTTCATTGGCTCCTTCATCGATCTCGCCACTTTCTCTCGGCTCCTCGTCGCACACAGTCAATCTCGCGATCCGGCGACTCACATTCTCGGAGGACAGTTTGCGATTGAACACGCTGGGTGCGTGTCTTCTCTTCCTGCCCCTGTCTTTCCTCTTATTCCCAACAATAATAAACCAAGCACTAACTCGCACACCACGCCCTCGATCCTAAACGTGCGCAACGGCCAGCGCGCTGACGTCCAAGTCACGCAGCGCACTCCAACTAAGTCGTTCTCTGGGCTTGGAAATCAGCTTGGTGCGCCTCTCTCCGAGTGTTCTGCCTCCCACTACGCAGCGAGTGTGAATTGTTCAAACTCGGCGAGTCCTTCGACTACGCCGATCGACGAGGTGCTTCCTTCCTATTCCTTCATTTCATGTCTTTCGATAGCTGGCTCGTTCCATCCACTACACTCATCTTACTCGCTAGGGCTTACTTGGCTCACCATTCGCTCCACGCTCCACGCTCTCGCACTCCCAACTCGCGCAATGCACTTGGCTTCTGACGTTCGCCCCGCTCCACTTTGCACTGCATCTAACCCCCAGAACTCTCTCCTCCGCTCCGCCATACTGGCTTGGCCATTCACACTCGCACTCGCCCACCGAGTTCTGAAACTCCCTCCGCGTTGCTATCCTTGCTCCTCACGTACTGCCTCGCGGAAATTCATGCAGGGTGCGCTCGCTTTCAAAACTCAGATCATAAATGCTAACCGGCTGACTGCTTCACCCGCTTCGTTTGCTTCTAATTCGACCTCCAAGTCAGACACCGCACGGTCCCCGCTCAAGCCCCTCGCCGTGCCGGCGAGTACTCAGCGCGCTAATGCCTCTCCTACCTCCACCTCAGCTACCTCGGTAACGGAGAATTCCTTGACTACGCAACTCCACGGAGGAGGAAGCGCGCATGAGTGTGCAGTGGATACAGTTGGCGGATAGACTTGGTGCGGCATGTTGCGTTCTTCGCCTTTATCTCCGACCCTAGTTTCTTCCGTATTCTCTTCGTATCCCTCCTTCATCCTCCGTTTCATTTGCTGTCTGCTGTTTGTGTTCGTGGCTGCTGATCTTCGCCGTGCCCATATGACATTGGCACAGAATCCTCTTGCTGCCCGCTTCCTTGAATTTCTCTTCTCCTATTTTCTTTCCATTTCCTCGCATTCCCTTGTATAACTTTTTTCCTTTCCGGCGTACCGGTCGCTGTCTCGTCTCTTCTCTCATCGTGTCATTATTCCTTATTCTTTTTCGTCAGCCTCCCTCGTCGATTTTTTCTCAGGAAACATGCACCTCCCACCCTGCTTTCTCTCTCCTCTCGCTCTTCCATCCCCTCTCGCTTCTCTACCTAGCCACGAGTTCGCCACGATTGGCGGTGGGGAGAGTGTTGTGTAGCGGTGGTTGTGTGATGTGTACGCAGGTGCGGGGCATGTGGTTTTGCGCGGCAAGCCTATCTCATCGCACTGGTCGTCGTAACTGCCACAAGCGCCCAGCAGATGGGCGATGACGCCGTGTGGACGGTGCGAGTACGCTCAATATTGCTTCAAGCTCGCCGGTTATCGTCTCATTCCTCGAGAACGAAGATTCCGAAGAAGCTTCGGGAGGTTAGTCGCGTCGGGTACCTCCCCCTAGTTCTGAATTGGACGCACTGTTTTAATATCTAGATCTTTGTATTCCCTACAGCGTCGTTGAACTATCACTATTAAATGATTTTGATTGTCCTTCCATTGCTTTTCTGTTGCTTGCACCTTTCCCGCCTCCATCGCCAGCCCGAATTCCTAGCAAGCTGAGCGGTATAATTTCCTGACGATGGATCATCGCGACAAGCTACACATGAATTCAACAGCCCTGTTCCTTTGTTCTGTCAGGATGTATCGTACGAGTCATACACGAACATGCGAAACAAGCTCAAGCCTACCAGGAAACGTGAAGCTGAAGCTGAGGGATGTGTGTATATCGCATCTGGAGTCCACATCCACATGTACAACCCACGCATCCATGTACATTCAAGCCTTCGCAGCCCATGCTGGCCACCTCTTTCGAGTGGCCCTGGAAAGCACCGACTTCCAGAGGGAGCAGGAGTTTCGAACCCTCCTGAGGGCGTAGAACGATGGGCGCGTAGAAGTGCACTTTTTTCAGGGGCAAATACTGAAACCAATCGGTCCGCCAAAACTCTATTGATAGGGCGCCGTAAGACCCATACCTAAAGGTAAATAGTGGGAATTATCCATCGATTTCTTCCACTGGACTCTACGTCTCACTCATAATCACCACCACCTAGCATATCAAGGCCGTCGTTGGCCATGGTGGTCAGCCTCATATGATGAAGGAGCAGGTGGTTCGATTCCTCCCTACCGCATGGTGGGTTTCTCTTTTCCGCCGAAATCGCCGCCCGGGAAGGCTGCAGATTATTCTCTTTGGATCCCGGGCACTAAACTCTCCTAAACATCGCCAGCATTTACTTTTAAGTTACTGCAAGACTGCCGGCACTCCCTTCCTGGCCTTATTTTTCTTCAAGCTTTCCTCCTGCCTTTCACAATCCCGTCAAGCTACACTGCAATCTTCAATTCAATCTCCCATTCTAATGGCTTGGGCACTATTCAAGGCTTAATTTGCGACGTTGTCCAAAGAGGTGCAACTTCAATGACATGCGCTACTACCCCAATGAAAATTGGTTCGGTGAGTTTTGCGGTCTTTGTCTTGTACGCTGTATACCCTGCACCCTTCGTCAGTCCGTTGTCGGAATATATCTATTTTTTCACGTTTCATCTTGCTGGATCTCGCCTGATTTTCTGCCTGATTTGGCGCATGCAACGCCGTTTGATTGAGAAGCGTGTTTCTATGATAGAGCGCCCATAGAAAGACGTGCTCTCCATCGCTCTACAGCGCTCTCTGGCTCTACCGATCTACCGATCTAGGGATCTACAGTGATCTTTGGTAGACCATGGTCCCTCTATCATGTGCCTTGCTCTACGGGACCCTCGGTAGTGCGATGTAGGCAAGTGGTGTTTCCCTGATGTATGTCAGTGTTCAAGTGAAGTATTTCTCGGGGTGTTTGCCGTGACGTGCCCAATTTGATGTACTGGGCGCCTAAAATGAGGAACTAGTTCAAGTTGGATTATTGAACTCTGATTCCTTGATAAATTCACATGCAGTTGTTTTCCGGCGACGTTTGTACGGATAGGACTCCTTCTATCTTCGTCGTTCCTAGCCACAGTAAACTGCCAGGAAAACTGGCAGCTTTCCTGTAGGGCTAGCGCTTCCGACTACGTACCTCCTTCACCGTCGGCCGCCCGGCGAATTGCCTTTCCCGGAGTTTGGTTGCGCTGACCAAGCGTAGGCTCCAGAAAAAAAGGTATTTTTGGATTTTTTTCGGGAGCTTGGTGGACCACTGACGATTCAGATCATACGCCAAGAATTGCAGGTCTCCATCCAGCCGCCCCGGGTCTCATTGGGTCTCATAACATCTCGAGTCTGCGGCCACTTTCGGGACTGGTGCGAGTCTACATACAAATGAAGTGCTTCATTCTCAGGCAGATTCAGAATTCTCGAGGCACGTTAGCTGTTTTAACGCCATTCTGTATCTATACGTGGCCCCGCTGGTGATGTTTCATTTTTCGTTGTTGATCCGACATCGCTCGTGTTCCTCTCACTTTTAAGACGGGCTTTTGTTCGCCAATCTGCCGTGACTGCGTGAAATCCACCCTCCCGGCTACAACATTCTTGCACTCCTGCTCGCACCATTTGTAACGATGTTCATTTCCACCTCTAGCGACACCCCTGTCATGATTTATCTCCCCGAGACCATGGGCAGGTGGCCTTGGTTGAGAGCTCTGAATCCGCATTACGAGGAAGTTTCTGCTGCTTCAAAGGCCTCGCTGCACAGTCTCAGACCATTCAATCTCAAGTCCCAGTACGCCTTTGACGTGGGCGACTTTGGTACTCAGTCTATCCTTCGCGAGCTCTGCCGCTAATCCAACATGTAGGCCGTCTCGCCGCCCTCGGGTATCCGAACGCTTCAAAAGGTATGCTTCCATCCCATAAAATCGTTATTGACCTGCGGTTAGAGCATTTGCGGATCGGGTGCGACCTCATGAACGTCTTCTTCGTAATTGACGAGTATACCGACGTTGAAAGCGCGTCTGGTGTTCAAGACATAGTGGACATTGTCATTGATGTCCTCCATAATCCACACAAGCCACGTGCTGAAGGAGAGATGGTCCTCGGCGAAATTGTCCGTCAGTGAGTAGATACTACTGCGGTTGGTTCCAGTAGATGGTAAAATCGTTTTCGTAGGTTCTGGAAGTTGACTCTCAAGAGCGCTTCCCCCAGCGCGGCGAAACATTTCGTTGAATCCTTCACTGATTATCTCGAATCCGTTGTTGAGCAGTCCAAGGAGCGTGAATTGGATACACCGCTCACTCTTGACGACTACGTGGCAATGAGGAAACGGAACATCGGGGCCTCTCCATCACTCATGCCCGCGGAACTCAAGCTCGACCTCCCGGATGATGTGTTTTACCACCATATTGTCCAACGCCTCAGGGATTGCGCTGCCGAGTTAATCTTCCTCGACAATGTCGGTTACCAACTCATCTGTTGCCTGTGTCTGATGATTAACTTCAGGATATGGTCTCCTACAATAAGGAGCAAGCTGCCGGCGACATCTGTCACAACATCCTCGCTATCGTGATGCGTCAGCTCGAGATCGATCTTCCGGCAGCAATGGCATGGCTTCATGACTACCACTTACAGGTGGAAGCGAAATTCTTCGATGCGTTACGAGATCTGCCGTCGTTTGGACCCGAGGTGGACCATCAGCTGGGACAATATATCTACGCGATAGCCATCTGGCCTCGCGGTGCAGACTGTTGGAATTTCGAGGGCGGACGTTACTTCGGATCCAAAGGTTTAGAGATCCAAAAGACTCGTTGCGTACCGATGCTTCCCAAAGTAGATGTGGACTCGACGCTGAAAAGAGAAAACGTTGCGGTGTTGCTGGTTGAGCTGTAACTCGCAATTAGCCTTACTAGCCCTGTATCCGATTCGGGGATTGGTACTCAATATGCCCAGTCGTAAACGGTGTCGATAAACCCATGTTTCTGAATTCCTTCCCATTACTCATATTACTCATATCTTAAGCAGATGCATTGGTTTTATGTGCGTCTATTTACTATTTGGGACCACCTAGTTGGCCACTTTAAAGCTAGGAGGCGAGGGCTTGAGAATTAGCACCAGCCATAGTGTAGGAACAAAGTACGACCTCGAACGCAGGTTGAGGGCCGAAAGTGATGGGCCGATCAAAAGTTATGACATCGGAGATCGGAATTTGAAGGGTGAGAGCATCAATTTCTTGCCATCACACAGCTCACCCTCCTTGTTGCCGCCATTTCTCCACCAATTCTTCATCGACCCGCGACCTTTTCACCTCAGGGTACCCCCAACCAGGCCTCATTAGGGGGATGCTGGCCTTGGGGGTATCGCACCTAAAGAGGCTGGTTTTCATGGTATTATTCCATGCCCTGGATGTATCCAACCATGGCTGGACATATCCACAAAATGGCCTTGGATATGTCCAGAGCCGCGTGACGTGACTCCGTGGATACATCCAGCCCTCATCCATGGATGCATCCACACCTGGCGGGGCCAGCTCAATTTTGGATTTTGGGCCTCTCTATGCTCATGTTTTGCACCTTATCTCAGCTTCCTCCTCACATGGGTCTCTCACTTGACTGAGCCAGCTCGATTTCGAATTTTGTGGCCCTTCTGCAGCCTGTTTTGCCCTGTCCCAGCCTCATTGTTATCTGGGTGTCTCACCTGGCTGGGCCAGCTCAATTTTGGATTTTGAGGCCTTTCTGCAGTCCCATTTTCCCCTTGCATCTTCCGGGACACTCACCATTATACTTCTATATTGTGGGTACCTCCCAAGGATGCCCCGTATAGTGGATCACCCACTGATATCAGCCTGTACTTCCCATATTCCAGGATGCTCACTGCAATCCTTCCACAGTGTGTTTTACCTCTTGATTTCCTCCTTTTTGTGTGCCACTCACTGGGATACCTCTATTTCAGGTTGCCCCCCAATATTCCCTATTCTGACTCACTCACCGATATGCCCCAGTATTGCGGGTGACCGGTCGCCTACCAATATTTTGCTCTACCCCACATCGTCATTGATATTAGCATTCTCAGTCGCTCACTTGTATTCTGTGTTTGTCACTCCCAGCATATTCCCTTACCATCATAGGTCTCAGCAAGTCAACACCACTCAATATATTCACCCGAACATTTCCCCTTCCTTCCTCATATCCACTCATGGATGAGTCCTTCTCAAACATAGATTCAGCAGTGGATGTATCCACTACCTGTGGCTGCATCTATGGCAATATTGGATGTATCCACCCACCCTGGATGCGTCCACCTTCATGTATATTCGTGAGCTGGACATGTACACATACTGGTGGATACATCCAGGCACTTTTTCCTAAAGCTCTGGGTGTATCCATCCTATGTGGATGCATCCACACCATTTTTTTAATTCTTCCATGGACACATCCATCCTCCCTGAATGTATCCAGCCATTTTTCTGAACCCAGTGGATGCATCCACTGCTCCTTTTTTTTTTTCAATGCATGGACATGTCCACGGAAGGGTGGGTTTATCCACTCTTTCTTTTTCTTGCTGTGGATGTGTCCATCTCAGTTTGGTTGGAAGCATCCACCTTTTTCTTTTTCATGCTGTGGATGTGTCCATTCATGCCATGGACACATCCAAGCATTTTGTTCTCAACCCATGGACACATCCAGGGTGGAACCAAACAAACCCGTGGACGTATCCATTCTTTCTTGATTCTTTCATGGACAAGTCCACATGGGGACAAAAAAACCCGTGGACAGTCCATCCTGCTGTGGATGTTCACACTACGACAAAACAAAATATTTCCATACTCGGCTCATAACCGTTGTTTTGCCATCCTTCCCTTTTGCCTTCCCTTTTGTGCACACGCAATTTCACCAGGTTAGCCTTCTTTTTACTTGAGGAAACGGTCTTGTTCCTTTTAAACTTCCATAAAAGAAACCTGGGAGTCAAACCCATGACATTCAGATACCGAACTGCTAGCCCTATCCGCTGGCAATAACTAAGAAACCTTGGGAATTATCATTCTAAATATTGGTACATTCAACATGAACAGTGGGTCCTTCAAGTCCTTGTAGAGCATGGCAGCTCGCCTTCTCATCCTTGATTCCGTGGTAGGGAGTATATAGGAATCTCTTTCCTCCAGCTCCTACCGAAATTGAAGAAGATTCCTCCATGGGCACACTGCTCAACATGCTCCCTTTATCTGCTGTATTCTGCAGGGCCGCCAGCTCGGTTCCAGAATGTGCACTTCATATATGAGTTCAAAATGTGAAATAATCGACCTCAAATCAGCAACATACACTGACAGTACAGTACAATTTCGTTCAATTCAGCGGTCACGCATCACGCCCATTTTTTTTAACTGTGGCAATAATTTTTTCTCAATTTATGGGATTTCTTTTGAATTTTAATTGTAAAAAGTCGAACTTGGTGCCGAATTGATCGAAAGTGTACAGTATTCCTTTCGGCACTCGATGCTACACAGTATCTGGTGATACTTGTTCCGTACTATGAACATCAACTCACGCTCATTCACGCTCATTCAATTTTGGCTGATAAGCAGAATTCGGAATTAAGCATTATCATGTGCACTGTTTTACATTGTAATTATCAATTCACTTGGTTGCCCAAGCACAAACACTCACACTCTGTATCCAATGTGATGCACTCATCCGTACCCATTGGGAATGGGTTCAGGAAGCTGAAACTGTACCATTCCCTACCCACGGTTTCCCACTCCTTGCACAGGTCCTTGGTCTCCACAACTTCTCAATAGATGTTGCCTCCTGATACCGCTGAATGGGACTCGCTTTGTTGAAAGGACATCCTGTCAAAACCATATCACATTTGGCATACTAGTCAGCAGCTGGTCCAAAATATTTTGAAATCCACCTCACCAGCTTCCTGTCACAGCTCCTGCATGCAAATAATCTCTTCGGGTGCACCCAACAAGAGTTTCCTAATTCCGCAAGCAAGGCGATCACTTTAGGCACCCCCCTCTTTTGGGGTTTTATGGCTTTGGTTGGGGAGTTGGAGTTGAGAAATAGGGGGGGAAAGGGGAAGCAAAGTGAGACGAAAGGAAAAAGAGCAAAGAGTGGCGTAGGTAGATGGGCAGTAAAAATGGAGAGGAGCGAAGGTGGAGGAGTGAAAAGTAGCGACAATAGAGAAGGAGGAAGATAGGATGATCACAGGGAGAGGTGGGGTAAGGAACTGAAGATCATAGCAATGATACAGATGGAACAGAAGATACATGGAAGAAAAATGTCCATATCACCTTTGATTCTGCTTGTTGTTCAGTTCAGGCCACTACAGTGGTGTGTGCGTCACACCGCAGTTGATGCACCTGGCCTACACTCCCCCAGCACTGAGTTCAACATTGCCACGCCTACGCTCAAGCTGCCCCCACCTGAACCCCAGCAGGTGCAGATGTTCAAGCGCTGTCGCACATGGGCACCTCAACTGGTGGACGGTCCGGGAAGTAGATGTCCAGCGTGAGCTGCGCATCCACGTACTCCATGTTGTTGCCGCAGACAGTGATGCTGTTCTTGGGCACCGCCTGGGTGTGGGTGGATCCGCGGTGAGTACACCCGTCTGGCACTGGGGCCTAACATTGGAGCAGCAGTACACGCGCACAGGCCCGTGCAATCAATCAGACATAAACAATAATAATTTCGTTGGCGATGGTTTCATTCGAGTCAGTGATTGGGGACATGCCTAGATGAGGTTCGAGTCAATCGCAAAAGTGAAGTCCGTGGATAGTATGATTACGAGTAGTGTACCTGGTGGTCAGAATATCGTATTGGCTCAGTTCCGAGCTGGGATTCGGGTCAATGTCTGTCCCAAGTAAACAACAAGGCAGACAAACCCATGAAAAATTTAAACTCGTTGTCCAGTTCATTAACACAGGGACGATTCTTCCGGAGCCATAATTCTGCGAGGCATATTTTTTGCCTTCAGGGAAGCTAAGCTTCAAACTAAAACTATGTTTCAAGCCAGTGATCGTAATACCAGAGGCTTTGAAACTTCCCAATGGCATCCTTCGGCAACGGCCACACTTGTTTGCCAAGACCTGAAATAGACTCCATGGAGTGATGCTTGCAGAAGTCATATAAGATGAGAATGCACCTCTAAGCCAAGGATTTAAATCGTTGAGTGTTTATGAAAGAAGAGACTGAATTCAAAATCAAACCGAGTATGTACACCAAATTGAATTTGATTTCCAAGTCAGAACAAGCACTCACCTCCACAGTCAAGAAAGAAGATCCATCTAGTCGCACAGTCCGTATACTGACCATAACAAAGAGGGTGTCAGACTAACCTAGGCATATTCGCGTACTTTCAGGGTAGTTTAACAATAGTTTCAGGGTGTCGCAGAGGGGCTTCAAGTCAGCGACGGACGTCACATATCAAATACATGTACACACGCACCTTGTTTGAGGACCTAGTATGTTGAAGTTTCACGGAGGTGGGATCTTGCTCCGGTTGTTGGGCCAAGTTGAGGAGACCAATAAGTAAATGGACTGGCATCATAACAAATGAACTGGTCAAAATTGGTTCAATTCATTGACTGTGAAGTCCGGTCTTCCCCAACAGAAAAGTACGTGTCCGGACTTCAGTCTGTGAAACCAAAGAACGCATATCTAGAATACGGTTCAGGAAATCAAGCCTCGACGATTAGCTTTTGAGACGACCAATTCACTCGGAACCCACTGCGAGATACTCTGTCTTATTTTCAGGTTGAATGTGGAAGGTTGTTTAGGAAGTTTCACAAGAAAGTGAGCCAGGTAAATTAATTCAAAGAATGGAACATACCTGCAGTTCAGCGCTGTGAAAGAATCTAGTTCAAATGATTAGTCAAAGATCCGTGCGCTGAATTTGGGTGAGGAGCAGATCTGACAGTCTGTGCCAACTCTGAATGAAGAAAAAAATCAAGGGGACCTGCTCACCGGAGAACGAAATTGATCTTGGAGCCTTACATTCGCTAACCAGGCTTAGCTTGAGCCTTTCGGAGAAAGAGAGGTTAGTCAGTCGATAGAATTGGCGAATAATAATGCGCACGCACGTGTGTGAAGCAATAATTATGACCTTTAGATTTGACTGAACACAATGTCGAACCCAAATTGAAGTCAGTATCCAGAAGAAATGTACGTGTCCGGACTTGAGATCGCTCTCCGCAGCCAAAAACACACACACACCTAGAATATGGTTCAGGGAATGAGCGAATAGAGGCCTTGCAGAGGCGAAAATGACTAGAAGAGGAATAAATGTGAGTTATAAAAGTAAATGAGTGGAGGAAAGGCAACTGTACCTTGTGCGCGAGGTAGATTGTGGTGGTTGATGTCCAAGAGGAGGCGTGGGAACCCGTTACTATCACTTGACCACGACGCCGAGCAAAGGTTTCAGCCGGCGTCGTAGAAAGGCTGAGGTCTGGGAAACAAGGACAATGAAATATGTGTGTAGTGTGAATGACCAGGGAATCGTCCAAGCGGGTAAGGTGATGAATGACTGGTGTGAGGAGCAAGGGAGTGAAAGAGAGGGGAATGGGAAAAGGTCGTACTTGGCTGACGGGCACTGGTGGTGGCGGGGGAAGCACCTGCAGAAAAAAGTGGAAATCAGCTGAAAATATTCATAAATGCACAGAAACGTGCTGGCAGCTCCCTAGCACACGAGTGCAGATCATTCAGGATGTCAAAATCAAATTCCGTTCATCGTATCCACAGCAGGTTTGCCGGTATCCGTATGAATTCTGGATGTTGAGCTTGAAGAGAACCAGAGGCTGGCGCCGCTTCTATAACCCAGATCACCATAAATCTTGCAACTGATTATTAAAAGATTTCATGCCACGCGTCCACGAGACTTGCGCAGGAGGCGAGCCACCTCCCCTTCCCTTCCTGACTCGCAGCTAGCCTTCCGCAGCCAACTCGCTGCCTGATCTCGGCTCCGTCCGCCGCGCGCGCCATTTTGTAACCGCCGCGGCCTGCGGGCACCATCGACAAGGTGCGCAGCCGCAGGCTCTGCCCAATGCTTCCACCTTGGTTAGCCGCAGCCAATTTGCAGAGCCGGCGCCTTCGCGATCTTCAAACTAGCAAGAACCCTAGAGTTATCGGTTGTACGGAAATTAAAAATGAGGTTCTTACGCACCAACTCCTCAGCATTGGCCGAGTTGAATCGGCGCGCAAAGCGGATGTACCGCCTTGTAGCGTCGTAATCAATTTGTGTAGTACTCTAATTCAATTCGTTTTCTTTGCCCCTCTCTACCATGCGATTTGTGAGAAATTAAACTCCGGAACGAGGACAGTGCACCAGAGGTCATTCGCCGCATTCATTTCGAGTCAAGCGCAGAATTTCGTTGCGGCCAGGAGATCTGAAAATTAAATACGAGTCTATAGAATTCAAGACAGACATCGCCGAAATTTCAGTTGGATGGGCAAGACAAAAAGCAAGACGGCGCGGTGAGGACTACAGGAAAGTGTTAATCAAATACATAAGTTGAATGAGAACTTACTTGATGTTTGAAATTGGAGGAAATCTAGCTGGGGATCAAAGGAAGGGCGAAATGAAACTCGCGTTGAAGCCCGTTGGATTCAGATCAAAGTTCAAACGAAAATCTATTTGAAATGAAGAAAGGCAAGTTAGTTGAAATGTGGGATGAAGTCCGAAATACAACTCACCTTGAAGTTATTATGTCCTACTGAAAATCAGAACGAACCTATAAGTGATGTTCGAGTTCAACATCGACTTGAAACGTTGGACGGGTCGAGCAAGTTCAAGACCTTGTTCAAGTGCCAGTCACGATGAGAAATGGAACATACACGACTTGAAACTCACCTCGTGCATGGAGGTTGATTGGCAAAAGGCCAAGTGTGAAGAGGCGGTTCGAATACGGCACGGGACCAAACAGACTAGAGTGAGGAATGGAAACACACCTAGGGGACCGATTGAAGCAGGGTATTTATGTGTTTAGTTCAAGAAGAATGGGATCCAATGGCTACTCACCTTGACCTCGATGAGACTGAATCCGAGCAAGGCGAGGGTGAACTTGTTGTAGGTCAAGAGTTCAGAGTCACACCTGTAACCGTTCTCTTCAGACTGAAGAGATCGGCTACAGGATTTGAATAATACATGACCCCCGTTGACCAAACACAACCTCGACCCAAACCATTCCCATCGGGACTGGACGTGAGGTCAATACTACAACAGAACTTGAGAGTAGTTAGTTCAACGAGTTTGGAGAACAGCAAGATACGGACACAACTTGTTGCTTCTCAAGCAACGTTCATCGAATAAAATGATACCACGCGCGCACGTGCGATCGGACATGGACAATAATAATTTCGTTCAGCATAGTTTTGGCCTTCAAAGGCAGGCATATTTCGAGTCAATTGTGGGGACATAAGAGAACGCAGAGAAACACCTGGGTGAAATTCGAGTCAGTAATACCACTTGAAAATAGTGATGGAAAAGTTCGGTTCGGTTCAGGTTCGGGGTACTTTTTCCCGAACGCTGAACCTGAACCTCGGGTTCGGTTCACAGAATCCTTGAACCTGAACTTGAACCTTGCGTTCGGGGTTCAAGGCGTTCGGTTCGGCGTTCGACCAAGTTCGAACGCCGAACCGAACCTGTTTTGTTAAGCAAAGGTAATTCCACACGAGGAACCAAAAAAAGTCCATATTCAGCACAGTCTAATCATCGTTCAGATTCCGATCATCATCCTCCAATTCCTCTAAGCCATCAAGTGGATAACGCAGTGGCTTTGCGCAGAACAATGCTGGTCTCCGCCGTTTTGTGTTTGGTGGATAGTGTTGAACCTTCAGCATTGTTAACAACTCGAGCAGAGGGCTTCGCATGCAGAAGACCTACGACAAAAGCGACGGAAGGACATTTATGGGCTGTGAAAATCGGGGCAAGAGGATGAAAGAAGCAGAGGTGGAGGCCGCAGGCATGGGTGGTTTGTCATATCTCGTAGTAAAACTGAATTTCAGAGAGTGCCATTCAAGTTTTGGGCGCAGCATCGGGTGCTAGTTGAAGCAAGTATTGAGAAGGTGTAAGATTCGGGAGTGGTGGTGAATTCGTCACTGAACTTGAGGTGAATTTTATAAAAAGAAAATGCGAGGTCATTGGGGTAGATCTGAAGGGAATGCAACTGAATTATAACAAAATAGAGCTTCCTGGACACACAGAATTCATAGAAAAGAGCAGGAGTTCACGGTTATTGCGCCACTTTTGATAACAAAAACACAGACAAGTTGTGAATTCATAGCTGGGCATGAGTTGGCGGGACATCGAAAAATGCAGGTGTATCAAATCGGTGCTGGTGATCTCGAGAATGAAAGGAGATAGAGGTTGAGAGTTCGCACCCGGGCCCGAGTGGTGGGACAGCAACAAAAAAAGAACTGGTGCGTGCTTGGTATGTGCAGGAAGAATGCGCGATGCGTTCAAGCCACGATAATGTCGGAGATTTCCGCACGGCTTCGGGTTCGGCGTTCGAACGCGTTCGAACGCGTTCAGCAAAATGTTGCATTCCCCCGAACCTGAACCTCTAGTTGAGGTTCACTTTCAACAATTCGATGAACCTGAACCCCGAACCTGGCGTTCAGTTCGGTTCGGTTCAGGTTCGAACCGATTTTCTGAACCGAACTTTTCCAACACTACTTGAAAAAGCCAGTGGATGGGATGATAACAAGCAGGGAACCTACAATCGGACATGCTTGGGCAGAATATTGTTGACCATAGTTCTGAGCTGGGATTCGGGTCAGTAGCTGTCCCAAAGATGTGATAAGGCAGTCAGACCGGTGGATTGAAACTAATCGAGTTCATTAATACAGCCCATTTTCGCGGAGCCACGGGTAAGGCTAGAATTCCTCAAAAGCTAGGTTTAAAGCCGAAACTATGCTTCAAGTGATGAGGAAGACACAAAATCTAAACTAGACTAGACAAAGTAAGCGTGGCAGAAGCCATATACGATGAGAACACACCCTGTAAGCGACTCAAGTCAACTATTATCGGGCTCGAAAGCAAATTCAGCATGTAGATCATAATAAAGACAGTACGAGACTAACCTAGGCGTAATCACATAGTTTCGGGGCAGATTGACAATGATTTCGGGCTGTCGCAGACGGGTTTCAAGTCGGTGAAGGTAGACGTCAAGTAGATGTACACACACCTGGTTTGAAGTATCCTAATGATGCCCGTGAAAATTTGAAGCCCGATTGACGGAGGGGGACCGAGATGTTGCTCGGCTCATTGAGCTGAGTTGACAATGAGTACAGAGGTAAATGGAGTCGCATTATAGCAAACGGGTTAAAATAGGTATTCAGCTCGTCAACTATGAAATCTGGTCCTTCCCGAACGAAAAGTATGTGTCCGGACTTGAGGTTGCGTAAGCGACCCTACTGCGAGATAATTGAACGACCTGACATACCTGAAAGCGTGTATTCTTCAAAGTGACTTGAGTGAACACTGCGAAATAATCTAATCCATTCGAGTAGACTGACTTGCTCAATTTTGAAGGCATAGATTCGCTGACGAGGGTTTGGCTCGAGTTTTTTGGAGAGAGATAGGTCAGTCGATGGCATTAGTGAATAATAGCACGTACTGACCTGTTTGAAGCACAATAAAGTCTTCACCGAACTTAACGTCAAACTCAGTTTGAAATGTCCGACTTGGAAGTAAGGTTAGTGAAGACAAGATCTGGGCATCTGACTGAGCATATGGACGCCGCGGGCTTCCCATTGAGCCTCAAGCTGTGACATTTTTGCGATGAAGGCCTTACGATGGGAACAAAGTCGACTTGAAACTGTAGGTCTAGAAAGTTTCACAAGAAAGTGAGCTGGGTAAATCAATTCATAGAATGGAGCGTACCTGCAGTTCAGCGCTGTGGAAGAATCTAGTCCAACTGCATAGTCAAAGGTCAGTGCGCACTTTGGTTGAAGATACCGGAGTGGATCTAATTAACTGTCAGTCTGCGCCGACTCTGAATGAAGAAACAAATCAAGGGGACCTGCTCACCGGAGAATCCTGAAACCTTATATTCGCTAACCAGGGCTTAGCTTGATGCTCTGGGAGAAAGGAAGGTAATTTGATGGCATTGGCGAATAATGGATGACGCGCACGCACCTCCTTGTAGCAATAATCACGACCTTCAGTTTTTACTGAATTCAACGTCGAACTCAAATTAAAAGGCGCGCCTTGGAAGAAAGGTCTGTAAAAGCCATGTGTGTACATTTGATTGGACGTACGGACGTCGTTGGCTTCCGTCTTGTACTTGAAACCATAAAAAAGGTCAGTTTCGAGACAGTGAAAGGTCAAGTCTACCTTAAATCTGCCAGGTAAGCGGACCGGCCTGAGTCAAAGTTCATTGTCCAGAAGGAAAGTACGTGTCGCAAAACACATCTAGAATACAGTTCAGTCAATGAAACCGTGAGATTGCTGCGTGTTTGTCCTATGCGATGAAATAATCAGTTGCGCGGGCAGAGCGAAGGGAAAAGGGAGAAATAAGAAAGAAACACGGCGTGACGAAGAAAGAAATTCAAAAGGAGTAGAGGAGACAGGAACCAAATATGCTTTACGTCTGGTAAATATTAATGACAAGCGGCACCAGCGACGATGCCATGTGAGAAAGGGAATATAAAATTAAGTCGAAGGGCATATAGAGAATGACACACACTACCAAGGATGTCACCCGAGATCTCTCCCACTGAGTATCGTTCCCCTTGAGTTCCGCCATTCCTCTAGATTGAATTGAACGCTGCGAGCGCACGCGGTAGTGGGTGGCATGAGTGGCTCAGAGAAACATGTCCGATCAACCGATCAATGCAGACTGACGCCACTGATCCCAACTTTCCCATTGTTCTCGACGTCTATTTATACCTACGTACCATCTCGACCCCCTTGCCACCTCGCGCTGGCTGGACTAATACTTGCAGAAGTCTCACTCCTTGAACTTGATCTGATTTTACTATAAGATTCCACGGCTTCTGCAACTGGATACCACAACTTCAATTCGCAAGCGCAGAAGCTGTAGTGGCGAGCTCATTTGATCGATTCTGGTTCTCTCTTCTGCCACCGAGGTCCGACCTTGAGCCGCATTCGGGCTTCGGTTAATTGCGAAGATTTGGATCAGCCAGTCTCTGGGTGAGAAATGCCGCGAAATGTGGAGGAAATGCTTGCCCTCACTAACCTTGCTTGCAGGGCGCACATTTGAATTTTACTTTGGTGATCTCATTATCGTGCTTCAAAGGTGCGTGCACGTTATTATTTACCAATGCCATTGACTGACATTGACTTGCCTCTCTCTCTCTGAAAGACTTGATCTGAACCCTGCTCAGCTAAACTTTGTTTCCAGATGGAGTAAGCAACACGTCTTTATTCATTTCTTCATGGAAAGTCGGCGCACTAACTGATCCTGGGTTCAGTAGATCCACTCGCTCTCAAATCCGCTTTTCCAGTCAAAGTCGGCGCACGGACATTTGACTAGTCAGTTGGATAAGAGTATTTCACAGTGTTGAGCTCCTGACTCTGACTTCCCGTCACTTCCTTGAAGAATACACGCATTCAGCCTGACGTATGTAAGTTCTTTTAATTAACTCCCCCGGATTACTTTTGATTGAACTTCCTACCGAGCCCTTCGCATTTGCCCGGACACCACAGCAGAGTATCTCGCAGTAGGTCTGATTAGTCTATCTTAACTTCACAGTGAGCAATCTCAAGTCCGGACACGTACTTTTCGTCCAGGAAGGACTGGATTTTACAGCCGTTATGATACCCCAAACCAGGGGTGTGCGTGCATGCCCTACCTTCGCTGACTTGAAACCCCTCTGCGACAGCCTATCTTTAATCCACCATAAAACTATGCGAGGACACTTAGGTTAGTCTCGCACTCTCTTCGTTGTGATCAATATACTGACTTTGCTTTCGAGCCAACCAGATAGATCTTCTTGCTTGACCATCGAGGTGGGTAATTCTTCTGACTTGAAACACTCAATAATCTTTGACTTGAATATAACGTCTTCCATGCTTACTTTATCAAGTCTAGTTTAGGTCGTCTAGTTCCTAGCTGCCACCAAGACCGAAACTACGCTTCGCGGGATTCTGGCCACAAGTATGGCTCCATGAAAATCGTGGCTGCATTAATGAGCTTGACGATTTTTCTGCCTTATCACTTGCTTGAGACAGATACTGACCCAAATCCCAGGCCGGAACTATGATCAATGATGTTCTGTGGCTCAAACCTCACCTAGGTATGTCTCTGCGTTCGCTCGCGTCCCAAAGCACTGATTGAAAAGGCCGAAACAATGGTCGACGAAATTATCGTTGACCATGTTCGTTGTCCATGTCCGGTTGTACACACGCTGCGCGCACGTGTGTGTGTGGTAATATTTTATTCATGGAAGGAATATGGTTCCAGCCTTGAGGTGGGATTCGAGCAAGGTCAAGTTGAGTGGTCGTTGAATACTACTTATCTCAGAATACATCCATATCTATATAACCTGTACCGCTTTAATTCAACGTCTATATCTTGTGAGTTTTCGCACTCATATTTCAACACACTGACTTGCTCGTACTTCAACCAACTAGATCTGCTGCGGTATTTGCCTCTGACTCCAGGTACGTTTTCCGTTTCGATGCCCGTGCCATACCTGAATTCTGTCCAACTAGGATGTGCACCTCATTTATTCTGCCCTTTCTTAATTCGTTTACCAACCAGATTCCAACCCAAGTGATTTGAGGGCTCGCAGATCTTGAATAAGTATCGCCTCAATTTCATTCCCGCGAGGTGTGTTCATGTCTTCATTCCCTACCTGAATCAGTTTTCTTTTTCGGCACACTCAGGTGTTTTGAATTTGAACCTAACCTTAAATCCCTCAAAAAATCATCAAGGTCAGCTTCACGTGCCATTCTAAAGACTCCACGACTCACATGCCTGGTGGAACCTTTATCCCAGAGTGGAAACAGCGCGTTTATTGATCATTTTCATTTACTAGAAACTGCCTTTTAGGCCTTTGCATACCAAAGTTCATCGCTTCCCTAAATTGATTTTTCAGCCGGAGCCAGTAGATTCCCTCCCTCAATTTTAACGCCAACTCAACCACAGCCAAGTATGTTTTTGTGTATTGCATTGCCATTCCGAATACTCGTGCCATCCATCCTCATCCACCTCAAATTTCGGTGAGTCTGTTTTGGATTCCCTTCCTTTCTTCATCTCGGAGGCTCGGATTCAATCTACTTTTAGGTTTCCGTGCCGCACCAAAACTCCGTGCTTGACCTCGTGGTGAATAACCTTCGGTATGTTGTCCTTTTTCCTGAGTTCGATTGATTGCCTCGATAGCTTCACTGGCACAAGAAGATTTTCCCCTTTCTTCTCCGTCAGCACATTCACGGCTGAGAACGCCTCATATACTCAAGAACCTGAGCTCTGTGTCTGTAAACAGGCTTACCATGCGCGAGGGCCAGAGCATGACCGTTGCTGATCACCTACAGTGCACGGAGAACAGAACAAGCCCCTTCATTTACTCGTCATCTTGTTCTGTGGTTCTACCTCTTGGATTGAGAAATTCCAGACGATGCCCAGATGTCCACTGTTTTGGTCGCCGGCGAGTTGCCCAAAACTCGTTGGTTATTGATAAGTTACAACGAATTATTGCTGTCTCGAGGAGTTGTCAAATCTCGTCTGGTATGGTGTAATCTGTATTGCTGCACCTCGGTCAATCGAGTTCGCAGGAGCATTCTAGTAAGCGCATGCCTTGAAATTAGACTCTCATTTTGGTTGATAAGTGTATTCAGCTCGAAGTCTTGTTCAATGTAGGCCACCCAGTATGCCAGTTATTTTCTTCTTGATTTATAATTCAAAGGGCTTAATTGTTCAAAGCTTCTTAACCATGAGAATGGAGACATGAGTCGCAACGACGACTAGCATCCCGAGTTACTCATTGATGGTGTAGCGGTATTGGCTGGATTTGGTTGGTTCCATTCGACTGACCCGATGATTCCTCATGATCTTTCGTTCCAGGATGCTCCATCGGTGAGATAGCTTGTGTCGGAATAGACCTTCTCCTCACAGTCCTTTGCGATGAGTAGCATTTGCAATACCATCGTACGCTTCAGCTAGCTGTTTGTGCCTTGTATTCACAGACGATCGCAGGATGCAACCTCATACCTGGAAAGAACTGGGTAAATTGAAGGTGAGAACAGGAGATTTTGCGTTGGTCGTTCACCCATAAATTTAAATTGCTTGACGATATCTGCGAACGCAATGCCGCCTAGTTTCTCGCCGCCTCCACTCACTTCCCCAAAACGGGGCTGCCTCCGACTTTGCCAATGTTTGCGGAACTCTTGTTTGGTCAGGCCGGGCTTTCTGTTGATAAGAGCAACGAGTCGGACGCGGTATGCGTGTGCGGTAAGACATGGTCACTCGAGGCTGTATGTTTCAAGCGGCCCACTCAGTACTTATAAATAATTCCCGAGGACCTAGAATTGGCTTATGAAGATGGTTTGTAACAGATGAACATTTATTCTGGGACGCAGTTTTTTCGCGATTCCATTCGCACATTTGAATCCCCAGGAAGGAGAAAATCAACCATTATAAACCCGTGAATAACTCTAAGACTCACCAGCCAACTTAATGGGGTATTCATCATTGACTTCTCTGCGGCAGTTCTGTCTCTTCTCTATGAATGTCTCGAATCGGGTTGGGAAGATAGAGGAGTAAGTTGTGAATTTTTGCCATTGAAAAACTTCGGATTTAGTATGTCAGCTCTTCTCTATGAATGTCTCGAATCGGGTTGGGAAGATAGAGGAGTAAGTTGTGAATTTTTGGCTTACAAACATGCTTTCAAACTATTAAACCAGTTATAATGAATTGTATCCCATGACTCACCGAGTGGATTCAACAGAAAAAGAATAATTAAATAGGTTGGTGAGTAGTATAGGCGTGGATGGAGGTGTTGAAGAGATTATTAGAAAGCATGTGTTGAAAAAGGGAGAACAATGTTTGTTTGGTGGGAGTGAGAGCATCTACAGTGGGATGGACATGTCTACAGGTTCGTTTGGTCCCCACGTGGATGTGTCCATGACATATTCAAAAAATCATGGACATGTCCAGGCCTTTGTTTGGTTGCACCCTGGATGTGTCCATGAGTTGAGAAATGGCGTGTGGATGTATCCATGGGAAGTATGGACACATCCACGGCATGAAAAAGAAAAGGGTGGATGCATCCACCCAAAATGAGATGGACACATCCACGGCAAGAAAAAGAAAGGGTGGATAAATCCACCCTTCCATGGACATGTCCATGCATTAAAAAAAAAGAGTGGTGGATGCATCCACTGGGTCCAGAAAAATGTGTGGATACATCCACGGAGGGTGAACATATCTAGGGAGGAATAAAGAAATGAGCATGGATGCATCCATATAAGCTGGATACATCCACGAGGTTTGTGAATATGGCTTGGAGGTATCCACGGTGGGTGGACATGTCCACCTCTTAAATATGAAAGGGAATGGACGAATCCAGCCAACATGGATATGTCCAGTGAAACAAAATAAGGCCGTAGATGCAGCCATGGGTGGTGGATAAGTCCAGGGCTGAATCCATGTTGGAGATGGACTAGCCCCTGAGTGGATATAAGGGGGAAAGGGGACATGTACAGCTGAAGATATTGGGTGGATGTGAACTCACTGGGGCCTATGGCGGTGAGGGAATATACTGGGGATGGCAAACACAGAATACAAGTGAGGAATTTGGAATACTAATATCAGTGAGCGATGTGGGGTAGAGCAAAATATTGGTAGGCAACCTGCAATATGGGGGCATATTGGTGAGTGGGCCAGAATACATAATATCTGGGGCAGCCTGAAACAGAGGGGTATCCCAGTGAGCGGCACACAAAAAGAGAAGAAATCAGGGGTGAGCTGCAATACGGGAGGATTTTGGCGAGCATCCTGGAATATGGGAAATACCAGAGGATATATCGATGAGTGATCCGTGATACAGGGCATACTTGTGAGCTACTCACAATATGCAAGCATATTGGTGAGCAACCTAGAATACCTGAGGGGAAAATGGGACTGCAGAGGAGGCTCAAGATCGAAAATTGAGCTGGCCCAGCCAGGTGAGACATCCAGATAACAACCAGGCTGAGATAGGACAAAACAGTGCTGCAGAAGGACCCTAAAGGCTAAAATTGAGCTGGCTCAGTCAAGTTAGAGACCCCTGTGGGGAGGAAGCTGAGATACTGCGCAGAATGTGAGTGTATAGGAGCCCAAAATCCAAAATCGAGCTGGCCCAACCAGGTGTGGATGCATCCATAGATGAGGGCTGGATGTATCCACGGAGTCACATCACGCAGGTATGGACGTAGCCAGGGGCATTTTGTGGATGTGTCCAGCCATGGTTGGATACATCCAGGACATGGAATAATACCATGAAAACAGGCCTCTTTAGGTGCGATACCCCCAAGGCCAGCATCCCCCTAATGAGGCCTACTCCGGGGTACCCTGAAGTGACCTTTTGGGCCCGTTATGACCCCCCGATACTGGGCTTTTATTTCGGATGTAACTGGAAGGCTATGGGCCGAAACACTCTCCTCTGTGCTGTCGGGAAAGCAGCGCTGCCTTTTTCAGTCAGTCATACTGGCCACCCTCGCGGTACGTGACACTGTCATGCTATCGGTCTGAAATCTTATACATGGCTTCTTACTATCTAATACCTAATTCTGAGATGGATTGCGGGATTTGATCTATTCAACCCCCCCGGCGCTGTAGTCCATTATCCAGAACGAAGTAAATTCGGTCTTGCTGATAGTCGGATTTTTTGGTGGAACTGCCGGCATTCTGGAACAGAGTTGAGTGTCTAGGTATGTCTCAATACTTCCCATTGAGCAAAAAAATATTAATTTGGTCCATCTCGGCGTCTTTTGACTGGTAGGACGCACATTCATTTTATCACCCTGATTTCGGGTGTTCTCCATCAGTCGGAAGCAGATATTTTGTTTTTTTTGCATGCTTCATATATACACCACAACTATGTAAAATAGTCAATATAGCCCCCCTGTTTGATTCAGAGTGCAGTTAGTTGCCCTTTGAGAGCTCAGCACACCATTTAGCGGGGTGGCCAACTAGCCTGTTATTTGGCCATGTTGGACTGTCGGTCAAAATAAATTCACTGTGAACTCAAATGATGAGATATTTGGGAGATTGAGGTTTTGAATCCTTCTCAGGATGCATAACTTCCTTCAGACATAATTTGGTTTGGGTAGGTTCTCTGGAACCATCGAGAATTAGGCTGAAATGCTTAGGTGGCCAACTACTAGTACCTGGTCGCAAATAGTACGTTCTTTTTCTCCCACACCGCGCCATTTCCCGAGGTACAAATATCTATTTTCAACAGAGCGCCCACCTGGCGCTCATGTTTGCAGCATCAAATCTTGGCAACTTCGCCGATCTGCGTTCGCCAGCCTTCGGCTAGCTTGCTGCCGCTCAATTCCGAGAAATCACACGTCCTTTTCTCTCGCGCTCAAAATCCGGTGATAAGGCAGGGCTGTTCGAAAGTCTTCTTTTGTTCTTTCCCCCAGGATGATGGATGTTTTGATTTGGTGTGAAAGGTCCGAGCAAGGATCAAAGGTCTTTCGGTTAAAAAAAGTCGAAAGCACTACCGAGAGGTGAGATATCAGGAGCCCTATTCCAATGAGCAAGAAAGGACTTGTTTTGTAATGCACACCGAAACCTCTGGCTCGTTTTTGATTATTTTTTGTCCTCTTGATCTTCGGTCTTTATCCCTTCACAAAGATATAGGTGGGGCAAGCCTCTGTTCTTTGACAGATGCATGTTGTCCAAGTTACTATCGGCCTTCGTGCGTAGCCTTGAAAACAAAATTCTCTGTGAGTCCCGGGGGTGGATGCTCACTGCATTCGAGCTTTCTGCTGATTCATCGACTTATGGAACGTTCTCAAATTCGCGAGCTCAGTCATTTCAGTCAACACGCTGGCAACCAGTATCCAAGCCCATATATCAAGTTATTTTTTTGCGCTCCAAATTCTTTTGAAAAAAATAATCTTGATTGATGGTCTGGCTAGGGAGACTAATCCAAGCCGGCGAGGACCATGGTGGTCACCCTCCTATTATGGCTCGTGTTTAATCCATGTACGAGGGAGCTGGAGGGTCGAATCCGCCAGACGGCATGATTCGCTATTTTCTAATGCTTCTTTTTTGTGTGTTATCTTGTGTTCAGGAAAGTCACCCCAGCCAACTAACCATTTGTTCATTCGCGTCCGCTCGCCAAGCTTAGGCTCAACTCCCAACTCGACCCTGCGGGTAGGCGAATCCACTGATCTAGCGCTGGCCAAAATATGATATGAATGCAAAATTTCCATATCATATTCATATCTGTATCATATCCACCATGGAGGCCCATATCATATTCTTAGCATATCATATCATATTGAGACTGTTGAATACAAATATGATATGAATATATTCAAATATCTTCTACTTCTCGGGAATTTTGATGGAATCTGCGTAATTCACCCGATCCACAAGCCCTGACTTCAACCATTCTTTTCTAGTGATATCCACAGACACCGTTTCCATCGTCGTGGATGACCGGGCATCAGACAGAGTGAACTTCAAGGTGGAAAAAAGTCAGAGCCACTCAACAGGGATTTGTACTGCCCTTATTAGAGGGAAAAGTAAGTTGGGGATTGTTCGCCCTGGCGTAAGACATTTCTCTTGGCTGAAATCCATGCAGTAAAATTTACGTCTGCAGAAAGTCTAACATGTGTAAGATCCTAGTCTGTATTATGCCGACTTGCACTCGGGTCTGTTTTGACATGGATCACATCCTGCCATAAGATTCGGAAGGCTGGCAGGATTCGACATCATTAAACTTTGATGGCGCCGATGTCAGCCGAGATGTGCAGTTGGCAGGTAGGGTGATTGCCCTCGGTATATTGATCACTTTGACAGCTCCGCAGGGAAATTGTGATGGTCCGACCTGTGCCGGGTGACAGCCGTGACGGCAAAACTGGCAACTTGTTGTATTCAAATACATTTGAATACGCTTAGGCCAATATCATAATATATTCATATTATATCATATTCATATCCAGAGGAACCTCCGAGGCCGTATCGTATTCATGCTTATTTGAATATATTCAAAATTAATTTTTTCGTATCGTATTTTTGGCCAGCACTACACTGATCAGATTCAAACCAACCACATTGAACTTGTCAAAATTTCCTGCGCACGGTCATCCACTCATGCTCATCCCAATGCCGATGGAGGTATATTCACGCCGTCGAGGACCGAGGCGGTCAGCTTCATATCATACCTCCTTCCACGTGGTGTATAATAATTTCGAGCCAAATTTCGCAAGACGGGGCCGGAGGCCTCCATTCTTCCCGACGATATGTCCAGACACCCACCAGAGACAACTTGTACATACTCATTGCTCTGACGCCGTCGGGGACCGGTGGTCCTCCGATTACATAGAAATGAATACAGGCCATTTGAGGATCTTCTCGGATGTGTACTAGCCCATATTTGTCTTTAGATCGCACCTCAGGCCATTCTCCTGAATGTAATGTAACGGAGCTGTACAATTTATGTAACTTCTCTATTCAGCTTGAGTTCTGAGCGCGCTTACCTATCATACTCATTCCTCTCTCCACGCAGGATCTCTTGATGGCATCCTTACTCATACCAGTACAACATCGAGTACTTTTGAAGTGGCGAGCTAAACTCGGATTGCCAGATTGAACTGGAGTTGAACATCAGGGCATCCCCGGAGGCAGTGCCGATCTGTCATGCCTTGTGTTGCCCCCATCAGTGACGCATGGCTCTTCTTTTCTCTTCTTTGTTTGCTCGCTCTCGGACTGTTCATTCCTTCGCATTTCGCTCCTTTTCTTACCATTGGCCCCTTTATCGATGTCGCCACTCACTCGGTTATTCCGCCAAGCTCTGAGGCGCACAGTCGCCCTCGCGATCCGGCGACTCACATTCTCGGGGGCGGCTTGCGACCACTCATGCTGGGTGCGTGTCTCCTCTTCGCACCCTTCCTCTTTCCTTCCTCTTATCCCCAATAATAACAAACCAAACGCCAACTCGCAGGAACGCCACGCCCTCCAGCCTGAACGCGCCCAACGGCCAGCGCGCTGACGTCCAAGTCACGCAGCGCACTTCAACCAAGCCGTTCTCTGGGTTCGGGAATCGGCTCGGCGCGCCGCTGCGCGGGTCTTCTGCCTTCCACCCCGAGGTGAGTGTGGATGGTTCAACCTCGGTGAATCAGCTTCGAGCTGGATAAAACGCAGCCAACGATGACCGCGTCGTCGTGCACTTGCGGGCGGGACGAGGTGCGTTCCCTCTTACCTTCCCATTTCTTTATTGCATCCCTGGATCGCTCCGTCCACCATACTTATTGGTGCTTACTCGGTTCACCATTCACACTCACACTCGCAACTCGTGCAATGCACTTTGCTTCTGACACTCGCCCCGCTCCAATTTGCACTCCATCTAAGCCCTAGAAATTTCTCCTTCGCTCGCCTTCGCCCACCGCGCCCTGATACTCCCTCCGCATTGCGATCCTCGCTCCTCCCGTGCTCGCTTCCCCTTCGCTCGCTCGCCCGGTTGCGACGATTCATGCGGGGTGCGCTCACTTTCACGAAACGCACGGCCCCCGCTCAATCCCCTCGCTGGCACGGAGAATACTTGGCGTACCGGTGCCTCTCCTACCTTCACTTCAGCTACCTCGGCAACGGCTAATTCCTCGATTATCCAGCTCCATGGAAGAGGAAGCGCGCACTTCGAGGTAGACCAGATAAAGCCGACGACGAGTGTACAGAAACAGCTGGCGGGTAGACCAGGTGCGCCGTGCTGGTTTCCTCGCGTTTATCTCCCACCTTCGTTTCCTCCGTATTCCCTTCTCATTCTTCCTTCATCCAACCCACTCTCCGTTTCATTTGCTGCTTTTGTTCGTGGCGTTCGTGGCTGTTAATATTCGCCGTGCCGATATAACATGTAGCCCATGATCCTTATGCTGTCCGCTTCCTTCCATTTCCCTCCCCTCTTGTTTTCTTCCCATTCCCTCGCATTTCCTTGGATGGCCTTTTCTTTTCGCCTTGCTGGTCCGGCTCCTTCATTTCTCTTGTCTCACGGTGCCCTTTTCATTAATTCGTCTTTTATCAGCCTCCCTCGTTCATTTTTGCTGAAGAAACCTGCACCTCCCACCACGCCTTCTCTCTTCCCTCTTCTTCCGTCCCCTCTCGCTTCTTTTCTTCCCAACCTATGAGGACACCACGATTGGGGGTGCGGAGAGTGGTTGTGAGGCAGCAGGTGTGTGGTGTGTATGCCGGTGTGGTTTCTCGCGGCAAGTCTATCAATCTCATCGCCCTAGTCGTCGCAACTGCTGAGCCGGCCGGCAGATCGCCATGTATACGGTGCGAGGGCGCGCACTATTGCTTCAAGATGGAAAAGCCCATATATATCATCTCATTTCTCGAGAAGGGAGATTCTGAAGAAGCTTCGCATCGGGTACCTTCTCCTCGTTCTGAATTGGGGTCACCGTTTCAATATCTAGATCCTTGTATTCCTTGCAGCAATAAATCCAACTCCATTTCCATTGCTTTTCTGTTGCTAGCACCTTTGCCGCGTGCTATCGTCAGCCCGAATAAGTAGCAAGCAGGCCAGTATAACTTCCTTACAATGGCAGCCTGGCGCCGCCGCGACACGCTACATGTGAGTTCAACAGCCGTGTTCGTTTTTTCTGTCAGGATGTGATAACGGAGTGAAATTGATTGCCAATACCACGGCAATTCCAACCCATCAGACACCAGATACACTCATTCCCGACCGAGCGCCCACCATCTTACTCACTTATAAGATGCGTGTGGACATACAAAAAAGACCCGCAGCAGATGGTCTGCGCCAATCCGTGCCCATGTAACCCTTTGTGTGCGATTCAACGGGCCCGTTCGATTCGGACTAGGGAGTAGGGCCCTTGCTCGTTCGCCCAATATCGAATTCTTCTTTTACGTATGTGCCTCTTCATTCGACTTACCAATGAGTGACTGAAATGGATGTCCACTAACTACCAGATACATCGAGCACCATTATTTCAACCGACTCCCGGCAAGTAGATTTATGCACCAGTATCCAGGGATAATGTGGGCATGTCAAGGCGTGGCGCATATGGTCTGCACCTACACCGTGTAGTATGGACTGCAGCTGGATTCGTGTATTGAATCCAGCCGCTACCCCGTTCGATTCGCGGCCGGGTCCTTCAGTATTTCATTGATTCAATCCCTTCCTTTTTCATCGCGCTGACAGGTGAAATGTATCGGCAAAGATTGTGCGCCAAGTTGAAACACAAATGTTGCACAAAACTTAAGCAGTTCAATCGGGAGCGCCAGTGACCAACTAGGAGGGATGCTGAAAGTGAGAGATGTAGTTCACCCATGGTATTGCTCACCCTCCCAAAGATCTTGGGCGATTTGCACCATGATATCAGAAACTGCCTACTCGGCCACCTTAGCATTTTTGACGTCGTGCACACACGTCAAGTACACTAGATACATGTTTATGGACTCTCGAACGAAGGCATGGATCCTGGGAGTGAGGTGAGATATTTTCCGCGAATTTACGCGAGGATTTCATGGCCTGCTGAATTTCTTTTCTGGCGGTATCCCAAAATGGAAAAAAACGGCCTAGTCGGCCACCTTGCAAAACCGTCCGTTCCGCCTCATACCAACCATCTCAGTGTATCCCATATCATCTAGGACATACAATTACATGATTCTAGACACTCAAGATGTACATCTGAGGTATATGAAGACGATAAATCTTTCGCTTTTAAGTCACCGGGATGGGTGAAAATGTGACCCGGGCGGAATGGCATGGATTACAAACTACAGAGGGTATCGAGGTGTCGGATGAAGATATATATGACTCCATGGAATGATTTAGGACGTAACTATTCGCCAGGGATGCCACCCACTTGCCAAAAACCACCCGCAAAAAGTTCATTTGTCCGCGCAACTGAATTTCAGTGGTTTGCGGTAGTGCTCCGCCGTTACCAAGAAATCCGGAATAGAAAATGCTGAGCAACCTGCAATAATACAGAATAGACTATCCCAAATCCATTCATTCAGTTCGATTACCTTAGTAGCCTTATGTCGCTCGCTGTAGAGGTAGCCGTCGTGTGGAACTTAAGCTCAGGCTTCAGATCTCTTGCACGACACACAATATGAGGAAGGTTTATTTAGGCATATTACATGAGAATGGGACATTCAAAAAAACCAAGAGAACAGAACAAACCCAGAAACTCCTCAATCGGTGCGGAATTGGTGGAGAAATAAGGAAAAGACGAGCTGACAGGTCGTTCGGAGATAAGAAATGATGCTCACACGCCGCCATCTTGACAGAAAACCTCCCACAGTTTCTGATCGCCGCATCGGTTGGCCTTCAAATTTGATGTACAACATCCTTATAACTCGTACGCCATCCCACGGGCACCAAATCTCAAAATCATGCATCGCAATGGCTTATATTATGCAAGTGGCCGACTAGCTAGTTTGGCCGACTAGGCAGTCGCTGATAATAGCACCATCCGAAGTGGGGAGTTTGCACAAGGAAGGGCGAGCAGTGTACGTAACTGAACGTTTCATATTCGTCGCCTGGAAGGCCAGAATTTATCCCAGTACAGCACGGATACCCAGCGGCAAATAGAATTAGGCGGAAGAGCGAAAACAGACCAAAAGTACACATATCTAGGCGAGAGGGGGATGCGGCGCATGCCGATGCGAAGGGTCCGTACGTCCCGAGTTTGCTGGCAGGACAATATCCGGGCGCGAAGGCACGAAGGTATGAGAGGCGGCGTGTGAGCGGAAAATATGGAGGGGGGGGGGGGTTTGATTATACTCGCGTGGTCCACAACATGAACAACGAGTCTACCGAAGACAAACATGTAGGAACATACGGGTGGTTATCCATATATAAACCTACAAGATGCCAACGGAGCACACACTCATTCCAGGGGGGTGATGGCTACAAGACGCTGAGCAACTGTGGACTGGCCGGCCCTCGAATAGGCGGGACCACTAGCTAAAACCCTATGGGACCTGGTTGGAGTTCTCCCCTCCCAGGTATAAATCCCTAGTGTCCACCAGTACACAAGAGCTTGTCGTAGGTCTTCCCTTTGCAGAATGCATGCATAGAGAACCACTGCCTGGTATGTTGAACTTCCAAGGAAGGCCCACAGTCAAGCAATTTGGCGTGTTCTACTTCAGGAAGAAGGTCCACAGCCAAGAAGTAATATACCCGGCACAGGGTGTGCAGCAGATGAAAAGGCGAGCACATTGTGAGCTTGATTATTTCATTACATCAGTTATTGTACTGTGCGACAAGGCGGTTGCACCGAAAAAGTACGTTCCAAAACATCGCATTGAGATAATTGTACTTGTAGATAGAGTAATCAGTTTAGCCCCCTCCTGGTTCAGAGTGGCGCTGTTGGTTGACATTCGACGATCGCCATTGTGGTCGACCATGTGCATTGCCATGGCTAGCTGATTGCAGCTGTGTGCCGGGGGCATTCATCGGCCCTTCCTTTCCATGTGCCGCTGCCATTTCCACCATCCTGACTTTGGAATAGCCCGCAACTGTTTGCTTGGCCCATGCATCGATCAATGCGCGGGCGACCTGAGCTGACTTAACCGTCACCCGCAAATGCCCAGTGTAGTCAGAGTCCGATCGTACGGTATAAGGCGCCTCCAAGCGAAAGTGCGGGATTGCGGTTCTGAGGTATAACTCAAACTGCTTTTGAGGGGTTTCGGCCGACTCGGTGAGGGGCCCGAACGCTATGAAGCCGTTTGGATCATCCAGGCGTAGGCGTTTCGACGCATGGCCCTGCGGAGGCGAGCGAGAGCGGGTGCGAAAAGGTTGATGGTTCAGGCGGGGAGGGGAGTGCGAGCGCTGTGGAAGTATGCCATGGGTTCGCAGAACCAACGGAGCCGCGGATGTAATCTCGAGGCGTGAAATAGCGACCTGGAGTGCGGCAAGCGTGCGTCCCTGTTCGGCATAATTAGCGCGCAGGCTCTCGTTCTCGGCCTCAAGTGCGGCCATTTTTGTGCGGAGGGTGGCGTTGATATCACTTTGTTTTCTGCTTTGGTCATACAGCCCGTCGTTGAGAACATTGAGGTCTGTGACAACTCCCTCAAAGCGCTGGACTGTGGCCTTCTGCACGTCCGCTGCTGTGATACCGGTAATGGGGGAAAGTGTGGGAACATGCCGTTCGAGGACCAAGAGACGAGCATTCAGGTCGTTCCGCGACTGCTCCGCCTGGAATTCGATCTCTTCAACGCGTCCGAGGAGCTCTAAATCCGTTCGCTCGCTCGATTTTGACCGAGAGCGCGAGCGCGAGGGAGAGCGAGAGAGTCCCGCACAGATGCGGAGGACACCCATAAACGTCGCATGGATTGCACTGGACGCTCGAGGGACAGCGCACTGAATTCCGAATCGTGAATATCCAACATAACGCGCACCTGTCTTCGCCTCTTGAATTCTCGCGCCGAGACCCGAGGAGCAAGCGACGGCTCTACTTTGACGTTTGCGGGCGCGCGACTGGACTGGCGTGGTTCAGAACGGACGAGTGTCTGAGGCAAGTCGACATGGAAGCGTAGATGGGTTAGCAGCGGCAGAGCCGCCCGGGTAGCGGAGCTAAAGCAGGATGCAAGAAGGGGTGTGGTGGCACACAACAGAAGGCTGCACGATGCACACGGAGACACCGTCAGATATAATCCTAGGTGAAGAAGCTTCTTGGGTATACGCACCAATATCCACATTCCGACTATGGAACGCGCATGCGCCAAGATGTGACAATGATATGCGCTGAGGAAAAGAATGGATGATGTGGCAACGGACTAAGCGACTAGGGAGCACATGCGCATCCGAGGATGAGGGCGAAGAGGAGAGACAGCAGGTTCGCCATTTCACGTAAAGACAAATGAGGGCGGCGGGCACGAGTACGAAGCGCGCCGACGGACCTTCCGATGTTTCTTCTGATCTCAGTTCTCTGTTTGTGCATGAGAGTGATTCTGGGAACTGGAACCCGAGTTGGAGTGGTGAGAATTTCTGGGAGCTCGGAAATGAATATACGTCTTCGCCGTCGTCTTCGCACTATTTCGCGATCTTTCCTCCTGAGTTGGCGACGTTTTTGGCGACAGCTGATCCCTCGCTTGCACGAGGAAATGTCCCCACGGCAGCCGATTCACCGCCTCTACATCCCTGGGGCTCAGATGACGTACCGGATTCCAGCTCGGGTAAGTTGAGATACCTGGTTGTAAAACGTCTAGCCTGAGCGATAATTCCGCACACACAGAGTCCCCTACAGTTTAACTTGACGCAGTACGAGATGTCCAATGCCGAAGCCGAGAAGTTTCTTGGCTGGGAAATGTCATCTAAGTTGAATCAATACTTTTTTATCTTGCTATTATCTTCCCATATCTGTAAATACAGTAGATTCGAGTGAACACCTAAGTCTCAGCTTGAGTTGTGAACATCCTATGACAGGATGCCGTCTCCTTGTTCAGCCACAAACTTCGTGACAAAAAATCCGAAAATATTTGCGCACGCTGTTCCCTATACCACGACTTACCCAACAGCCGTGAAGACAGGAACTGAATTGGATCCTAATGGGTATTGTATCCGTTGAGCCGTGCTACCTAGGAGAAAGTCCAATTTCTACTCTGTGTCCGCCTTCAACAATCTGTCTCCTCACCAATAGTTGGTCAACCTCGGCAGTATCTTCTGTGTCGAGCTCCAGAGTCCGCGTCCGGTCGTTTGCGAAGCCTCTCGTACTTACATCTCTCTCTTGGCCAAACTCAGCTGTCGCTCAGCATAGTCTGTTAGAACAACATCGTGACTGCATCATCAACGGAAAATATACGGAACAGCTCAGAGCCGTTCCCAATCCAGATTGGAATGATCGAAGCCACCAGACACCGTACCTTCGACCCTCGGTGGTGAAACCAAACCAGCCTTTCCAACCTCGGTACTCATTTTCTCAGATCATGTTCAACACGTCAAACACCTTCTGGATTTACCATTCAAGTATATCCCGTCAAGCGCCCATAATTCTATCCATAACTAGAGCCACTGGATCGACGCTCGGGACAGCTTATTAATTTTCTCAAGCCCTGGAAGGATCCCTACGCAAAATTGAGTTCTCTGCCCCAAACAATCTAACAAGTGTCAAGCTTGCATTGAAGCAATCCGTGTTTCTGGAGTCAGAACCAAATTGAGAGGAAGCATGAGATGTTCGAGATTCTTTCTGGCTGAGCCAACTCGGACGTAGACTCTGAAGAGAAAGAGCCCGCACTGTGTGCGATGTCTACAGCAAAATAAATGGTAAGTGACTGATGAGCCCCTTTAGTTCTTGCTAATACATAAAGATCCTGACCCCGGCCATGAGACACTAGGTCAATACAGGGGTTGTTGTACTGTGCCCAATGGCGATGAAGCAGCTGAGAAAGTGCTAGTCAGACGAAGTTGATATTGTCAATGTGATGCACACCACTCGGCGCCGTAAAGCTCTACGGCGTGCGGACTGGATCTAGAAAATTTAAAACCTATCTGTGCTTTCTAGTTCATATTTCAGGATTTTTGATTGGGACTTTTCCTTCGTGTTGACACCGTTATCTATTAGTCGTGAACTCTTTACATTTTGAGTATTCACTATGGCATTTGACCTTCATTCTCATATCAAACTTCTATAGTCATTGTACACCACGAAATACCTAGTTTCCGGAATTGCCGGGGTATGTTGCACTCTGGCAAAAACGTGTGCGAAGGTGCCGCAGTCACTGCTGATGTGTTGTGCACTCTCGACGTGGATGGACGCGGTCATGTGGTGATCGTCGACAGCCTAAGTCACGAGCTTTCGCAGTGTATTAAGGAAGTGACGAAGTTTTACTACATCCAGCCGAAGTCACGAAATTTCACCGAAAGCGATCAAACTCACGCACTTTCGCAATGCTAAGCGAGGCTAAGCGAAGTGACGAAGATGGCGCGGACTCGCGCGGGCGAGCAAGGCAGCGCATCGGAACCCATGGAGTGGTTTATTCATGAATGAGGCCTCTTTGCCAGATGACTGGACACATGAGGGGGTTTTAGTGGGTATGCAGCCCATAGCTGATAGACATGGGATAGGATAATTTTTTATGGCTGGAGTCCCACACTAGGGCGTAACGGCATTTCCTCCTGGACAACTTCCCTGACAATGACTGGCAAACAACCAGCAAAACAAGCGGATGAGCTTGGAATGCTTCTGCAGACTGAACTTCATTATCCCAAACGCTCAAAAAAATAAAATAAAATAATAATAAAAGTAGGGTCACAGGTCACACACCTCAAATCGTGCGAAAATATTCGTAGGTCACAGCGTCACAAAGAGGTCCTACGAAAGGTCCCTTTCAACTCGAAAACAGGCCCAAAATCGCGAAATAACATAGCTGTGGTTGCTGCGCCGCAGGATCATAGAAGATACATCCATTGATCGCCACTGGCAGTTGACATATGATGTGATATTCTTTGGCAAATCCTCACGCGCCTCACACCAACTCGTGCTCCTCGACATCTGAACCGTCTTCATTGTCATGCTGCAACCAACCCAAATGGCGGCTGGTTCTTCTTTCTTGTCCTCCTGCCCTCCCTCCCTCTTCTCCATCTGCACTCTCAGTCATTTGCACCCCGGGCACCAAAGTCGGGGCTGCTGGGAAGGTCCGCTGTAATATACATCATCGCCGCGGTCTCGCGGATGCTCGGGTGCTGGTATGGCATTTTATGAGCGAGGAATTGTTGTAGGCTGCCGCGTGAGCTTGGAAGTAGTTTCTCCACCCAGTTGGCAGGAATTTCCATGAGTTTCGCTTTTTCTTGGTGTCCCATTGTGGCTGGAGACGGCGGGGCGGCCTTGGTATGCAAAATCGGGCTGTCGGCGGCTTACGAAAAAATTCGCAAGTCACAGCTGTCACAGACCCCTATACGAAAGGGTCAATTCGTAGGCAAGGTCACACTCCAAATGGCTCTACTAATTGAAGGAAATGGCACAGTATTTTGGGTCTACTTATTCCGTGTTGTGAGCCTATTACCGGCCTATGGCAACAGTTATGTAAGGCAATTGAGACGGAAAATATGTATTTAGATTTTGTTTCTTTTATTCTACACTAGTGCACAAGACAGTCTCAAGCACCTCCTCAAAACCTGTCTTGAACTTGCCAAGGGTGTCGCTCACTGATGCACACGTGATCCTTGCGTGATCGCGTGGATCACTTGCTTTTTTCACAACGCAAACAGCTCTCCTCCACGATGCTCAACACTCTCTGGCAAGTCTTCTCCCCATGGGCACATCCCACCGATCCACTGCTGCTACAACTCCCCAGGAAATACCGTCGGAGTACCGACTTCTCACTGGATCCCAGCCAGCCACGCCACCAGGAGGCCTACGAGAATCGAGCCCAAGAGAGGTACCCACAATGGGATCATCTCGCCCAGCAGGCTCACTACCAGAACTCTGCTGCACCCTTTCAAAACCAGCTATGGCCTTACTACCGTGACTCGGGTGCGCCGTTTTTACGATCCGAGTCGTTGCCAAGGGGCCATATCTAAGATGATTTCAGCTGTGAATTCGCAGCTTGAGCATCATCCCTACAATAATATGATGTATCCTCTGTTTCTCGGGCTAAATTAGATGCAATGGCAACCCCATGTTCATCACTATCCGGCATCTCTTATCTTGAGCCAGTTTGCACCATCCACGGGTCCCTTGCGTGTTGAAATCTAGTTCTGTGTTATATTTGACAAATAATTGATTTAAAACCCTTCTGGCTTCGCCTTGACTCGTATATCGTCCAGTAATTTGAAGTTCACTTATGCGTGATGATATCAGTTCCATCTGATGGCATAAGTGACTTTCCGTGATAGCACTTAGCGCACCAAGTGAACATAAGTTCCTTTAAGTTTCTTCAAGTTACTTTAAGTTCCTTCAAGTTCCTTGAGGGTGCTTACAAGGAAAGTTCATCCATGTCAAACAAACCTATGAGTGAAGTTCTAGCTTCCGGAGTCTGTCCGGAGCCCAAAAACATTCGATGGTTGGCCTTGTGGAGCAGCATAAAAGTGTTGATATTAGTACAGAGTCATGCCCTGTTGTATGGTTAACAATTGTATCAATGAACTATCAAGAATACTAATGAACATTGTGTATGTGTCACTCAGACAGATAAACCTTTCTCAGGTAGTTTTGCACTGTCTTTGTTTTGGCACTCTCCAAGGTGGCATATGGTACATGCGTAGAAGATCCAGCGATTGAACATGTCGGGAATTCAAGATGCATAGGTAAACCAGATGTGGCTACTGAACAAACTCACCCGCCTTGAAAACATTGCCCAGGGATCATAAAAGGGACCATACCAAATTCTGTGCCTTGAAGCGGCTTCCAGCTATTCAAATCTGCGATGATAACATTAAATTTGAATGTTTCATAGCTCACTTCCTCCGCTGAAAATCACTTGCCAAAGACTTTCCAATAGCGCCATTCATGAATTCACAACCATGTTTGAGACATAATACATACAACAGGTCAGTATTTACAAACCTCAAGCAAGTTATTGACACTAGAACCTATATTTTAAATATCACTCTGAGTCAGGCACAGCCAAGTGCGCATAAGCGAAGTGAGCCAAGTGTGGGAAAAGATCAGTAAAATGCGACCACTTAGAATTGGGTTAGGGTAGGCCCGAAGGCCGAGGATGAATTTGACTTTGACGTTTGGCACTACTCATATCTTAAGCAGATGAACTGATTTTATGTGCGCCTGTTTGCCTTCTTCTTTTTCTCCCACATCCGCCGAAGAATCAGATTATTACACCAGGCGCTCGCAAATTCCCGAGCTTCTCAGATCAGTATCATTTTCATCTTTTATTTTCCTGACAGTTTCCGGGCGTACTAACGACCGCTTTAAGGTGCTCTCTGTGAAGAGCACATTAACTTATCACTCTTATTACTCTTATCTTAAGCAGATGGATCACTCTTATTACTCATATCTCCCTCTTTATAAAATCGCGTGTGTCTGAAGCCTTTAAAGTCCGCTCTGGGTGAATTCGTTCCCACACCTGCGCAAAAGTCATTCAAACTCAGTTTCTCAATTTGCAGCTGGGCCGCAGTATGGCCCAACATTGACCTCCAATGTCTCTGAAATATAGCACTTTTTCGTGTCAGGGCCCGCACGGTTGAGGTTTCGATGATTGGTTGGTAGTTCGGCTTCAATATTCGGCACCACCTGCCGCCACGCAAACCCCGCAATCACTTCTCTGTCAATTTAACATGGATTAACCGTTCTTTAAGCAAATGGCTCCTCGGCTGTGCAATTTCCCCATATATTTGCGCTCTTTCCTTCCTTCTCTGCGGATCTTCTGTCTTTAGCTCCATTCAAACCAACTTTTGCTGTGTTATCTTCTCACTGCGGCCCGTCTCGTGTCCAACTTTCGTCCCCATTTGTCCCAAGATTTCTCGCGATGCCCCAATTGTACACCTACGCCTACACTGTCTCTTTAGGCCACTCAGACGAAATTAAACAGCTAACCATTCTTTAAGATTTTACTCGTTTGGCTGTGCTATATCCCCATGTAACCTATCTCCTTTTGTTCTTCCTCTGCCCCTGCTCTTCGATTAACCCCTTCTTTCTTCGTCTCTCTCCGCTTTTCGACACTGTCTTTTCATTTGCCGTCAGCCAGCTGATCCCGGCGCAGCTTTTTCTTGACAGGTCGCAGTCGACCGCAGCTGTTGCTGTCTACAGCGAAGCACGATTCTATTCATCAGGCCGGGCGGCCACGTATCCTCCCGGCAGGTTCCTCACATATAAGAATGGCGTGAATGGAACTCCTGCACCCACTTTGCTCCTCGAATTCATTTTCGGTTGTGGTCTGATCTCTGGATCTGCTGCTGCGTGGAATAGCCCTCTACTTGGGTTCGAATCAAAACTACTACTTCAAGCCTGGGCATCTGCTTGATCATCTTCAAAATTTATATGTATGCAACTGCCACTGTGTCAATGCTCTCAATGCCGAATCTCGCGCTAGCTGTGTCACCGGTTACTTCCTCACCCATGATTGCTTTTCATTTCAGTTCTGAGCCTCAACCCATGCCACATTGCTTCCAATCCCTCCGCCCCGCGGCCCTATCTTGCCGGCTTTCGTATTGTGTCAACATTTGTGGTTTCTTGCGTTTCCGTTGTTCACTCTAGCTGGCAACAAATCATGAACCAGATTCACATCTTTATATCTTCAATCTTTCCACCGTTTCTGGCTGGCAGATGAATCAAATGCAAGATCTCAGCTCAAGTTCCTCGATCACCTGCTCTCGCTAGTGCTTCTTTTGCCTCTCCCTTGAGCACTCAGCTCAGATTATTCTTGGTTAACTGGCAGTGATTAACGGCTCTTCTAACTGCTCTTCTTCTGCCGTCTTCCCTGTTATATCTCTAATAACTTCCCATGACTTGATTTCTTTGATTCCCCGTGTCGTTTGTTGATTTCGCTATTCACATCGTCTGTTTCCCTTCTAATTGTATTATACGCCGCCGACAATACATTATTTCTTGATCTTTTCTTTCCATGATTCTTATTGCCGGAGCGAAGCGGCGGCTGGTCTTGTCATGTGTCCAATTCACGAAGCCATTTTAAACTCCGCTGGTCAGTTGACTGTGCTACAATCCGATATTAACCCGTTTGAAATCGCGCTATCACCGCTCCGGCATCACTTGCCGGAACATGCCCTAAACTTTATTGTATAAAGAGGGTGACCGTGAAGACTTCACAATTTGTTTATTGCTTGCTGGGATTCAGGACTAAGTATCCATCAAAAGGCACAGCAAATCTTCACAACAACTTCACAATAATTTGCGCCCAACGAAAGGGGATGCGAGGCCGCGAAGCGGCCGAGCAGCTGCTTGTTATTCATATCTTAAGCAGATGGCCTGATCTTATGTGGGTATGTTTGCATTCTTCTTCTCCCACCCTCTCCCCGGCAGTTCTCGTATGTCTATCTTTGACGCATCATAATTAGGCTCGATCCAAGGATTCGGACCATCCCCAAGGTTATTTTCGACCTGTCCGAACAACTGCTTAATTTCCGTACCAAAGGAAAGATATCTCACGCAATCTCTCTTGCTTTCACCTCATCACATCCTCGTATTATTACTATATTGCCCATATTACGCAGATGCCTCGTATCACACTGTGCTGTTTGCACGCTTCCTTATTCTCTCTCTTTTCTCAGCCGCTTAACATGCTGCCGGCAGTCTGATTTCCTTTTGCTCTCCGGGTTCACCCGCCAGATCAAAGATTGTTATCTGCGACCTCCCCGATCAGCCTGTCAACATCCGCTCAAAAGGGCTCAGGGTCTACTTTGCTTCTTTCTTACACCCCACCATTTCCCCCTGTTCGGCGTCCGTTACTCTACCCCATCCCCGCACGCGCACTGATCCTCTGCTGCCTGTTAATCAACTATCTGGATATGTCCTCAAAAAGCCAAGCCTTACCTGATATTTGCCGCCCCTCTTCGCCATCGGCTCGCCCGGCCTCCAGCGCTGTGTTCCACCGCCGTCCAGCTGCAACCCGCGAGTCTGACCAAGGCCAATGCGACTCAATTTCTATTCCGCTCCAAGGTTGCTGGGGCTGCTTCTCTATCATCGTCGTACTATCTGTCGGTGTCCCTTCAATTGCAATAGCATTCTTAACTCATACGGCTATCCATCAAGCCCTCCGCAAGACCCTGAAAGGATCAAGAATGAATCCAATTCCTGTGTCTTTCAGTTGATCGAGTCGCGCTCCCCGTGCATCGGCAGTGCGAAGCGCCACCCACCCCTTGGACCAACGCACGTGTTCTGGTCGTCTTCACCCATTACCTGCGTTCCATGACGGTTTATACTTATGGTTTTTTATCGTTTTGTTGGTCAGCGAGTCCACTATCCTAACTTTAACTCCAAGCGCCGTTTCCGCGAGCCCATATTGGCCACCCTCGGTCTTGAAATGCGAGCGGAAACATGCTGAAGGTGTGTTATATTGTGGGTGCTGTACTCAATTGCATTGATGTTAAACACCTTTCCATCCGCCACTCGGACTGAGCCCGGCTGTGCAATGTGCAATGCGTGGGATTTTGATTTGACTTTAGGTGTTCCCGGGTATGTTTCCCGCTAGCTCCTTCGCATATGAGCTCGATGACGATACTGTAGTAATGTGTGTCCGGCCGCACCCGAGATTCTGTGCGAGCAACGCACGCGTGATTTGATGAGTTCCTTCCCATTTTCACATACATTTAGTGAAATTGATCGCCGCCAACGCTTCACATGATGTATCGTGTCCCCACGAACCTCAATACTTCCCGCGACCAGTGCATTCGCTTCACAAGGTTCCGAACCCCAACACAATGTATCGCCACCCGCAGTCGGCAGTCAATTCTCACGTTTTGCGGGGCCTCGAGTGAGTATCATGTACAATTTTCAGGTAAAATCTATGCTTACCTTGAAGCCGCAGAAATCTCTCTTACTCCACATGGGCATGACGCCCCCGAATTTTTTCAGTGCATAGTTGAACTTTTCTTTCGCTGTGTAATCCTATGCCGTATCGCTTTAACGAGTATATACGAGAATAGTGTGAGTGGGAGTCATTGAGTCGCATTAATGTGTGTGAGTCGCACTTTTGTCCATCAAAAGTGCGACTCAGTTTCCCCGAGTGCGACTGGTTAGCCGACGGCTCTGATGGGAACAAGATCGGCGCACTGTGCCGGAAGTTGAATTCCGTCACTCAAACAAGATATGGTTGCGCTCCGCTCCGGCAATGGACTGAAAAGGGATTGTAATTAATTTATTCATTTAACATTACAGACAATTTGAAAGCGTCCAAATCGACTTCACTTGGAGAATCAAGGCAATGCCGATGTTAAGGTAGGAGGAAGGGACTATTAAGCACGCAAGCAACTGGTTTTTACCCTGGGCAAATATCGCGGATGGTGATGGGACTGGACTAATCAATCTGGCCGGCACGGTACTATGCACAGTTGTGCTTGACACGAGACAGGCATCGGAAAAAGCTGCAGCATAGTACATCCAGAAGATGGTTGAGGGTTGTAGGTGGTAGCCAGAATACTTGCAGCCTTGAACTACATTGATTCCTCTTGATGTTTGAAATGTTGAGGACATCCCAGACCAGACAGACATCAGGTGAGGCTCAGAGCTGGAGATTGAACAGGCTGAAAGCTGGGGAGGATGGAGGCAAATGGCTCAATTTTACGGTGTGAGGAATAGCACGTGGCCGCAGTTCCAAAAATGTGTTGTTCTGCGCAGTGAAAAAAGTGACGACCTCAAAGGAAATTTTGAACTGCATATAAAAGCTTGTTAAGCCACCAGACCTGCTAGCTATAGCTGGAATGTGTGAAAAGGTGTTAAATTCAACAGCTTACAGCCGTAGTTCCGACAGGTCGTTTGACGAGGCTGAGTGGAGATCCAGGTAGAGGGCGGGCAGAGGAGAGTTAAAAGAGCCAGAATATATGGGGTAAACACATCACCATTTTACCATCTCGTTCAAGAATGTTGATGTTGTCTGAATTGAGAGGCAGTGCAGATGTAGGTGTATAAATGAGGTAACGAAAAATGCTAGGGACAAATAAGGACCAGTGTTGAACACAAGACAGGCCGCACTGAGAAGAAAATCTGCTATGAAAGGAGTTAAAGACTGCCTTGTTCCTACTTAGCTATGCATCGTGCGTGGGAGGGAGAGAAGGATCAAAAAAAATGGACATGGGACCCCAGCGTGGCGTAGTGCATGATGCAACATGTTCATCTGTTAATGAAATATGAAAGGATCCATCAAGATGGCGTGGTGAGCAGTGGTGTCGCCGAATTGGGATGAAAAGTGCCGAGATACGGAGATCATCGGCAATGAGTGGGGATTGATTACGCATCAGTGCATCAGTCGCACTTCGGATACGTTCGGCATCAGTCGCACTCTGTAGCAGGGTCGAGTCCCATTAATGGGACTGAGTCGCACTTTCTAAGTGATGGAGTGGGACTGGACGAGTCCCACTCCCACTAAAATCGTTGTTACTCCGCTTTAACAGCCTGCTTTAGGGATTTTAGTTCGGAATCAATGTATCTGTGGTCACGTTTTTCTCATCCTCCGAGCTGATGGACTACCCGTGCTGCGTTCGACTGTATTTACCCTTGACAGCAATCATTAATTCATCGATGGCTTTTTTTCAAGTGGACCGTCTCACAGGTTCAGCCTCTCCTTCACCTGCTTGGGAGTGGGATTTGCATACTTAGGTAAGAATAATGGCCAGTGAAAATTCCGCCGCATTCAGCAACTCCATCTTATTCGTCACCTTGATTTGGCATGTGGTGTATCCGTCTGGCGAGACTTGGGCGACACAAACTTCTTTTTCGGTCTATCCTTATATTACCCTTACTATATACTGAAACTTCATGTCGGCCGGAATTTGTATTTTTGACTTATGCCGCCCAGAATTTGTATCTTTATGCATTGTAAAGATTAACAAGCCCTATTAGACACATACGGCGACGGAAAATCTTGTTGTCATGTAGCTTATGACATTACAGATGGCACCGAACGTGGGTAGATACTATTCTCGTGCTACAGTATTTCCAGAAGCCTGCGGTAAATGGTCCACCCCGTCGAAATTAAGAAATAACTCCAGAGTGCCTCAATTGGAATGTTGTCGGAGCTCTTGAGAGCGACACATGCAGGGACTTCGGTGGATGAGACGTCAGG
>WIQG01000403.1:0-119423 GCA_014925785.1 Mycena galopus ATCC 62051
AGTTGACATACGTGGATGCACAGTGAAAGCGCGAGTCTACTAGATCCTGACCAACACGATGTCAAATGGGTGCTCGAGTCTGGTGGGGAAGAAAGAATCTGAATATCCATATCTGACTGCATCTCGGGAGAGTTAATTCCGAACCGTGCGTCATTCTCAATTCCCCCGTTGTTTCGTTGGGTGGAACGACCGAGAAACAGTAGGAAACAGCCCACACCGAGGCGCCGAGGGGCTATTTGAAAAAGCGAACTGAGACTTGAAACATTTCTTGTTCATCATTTTCCCCGCACCGGATGACATTATATAAAGTGGTTCGCTTTTGTTCTGCATCATTGATTGCTGGTTCGAATGACCTAGAATGTCCTAACAAAAGCGACCAGTTGGATTTGCTGTGCCTTTGCTATTCAAAGTTCAGACACCCCGTAGGTATTCACATCATGTAACCGAGATCACTGCCATGCTAAGTAGTTCCGTTTAGTTCCGTCTGGTGTGCCGTTGTTCGCCTTCCCAAAAAGACCGCCTTACCGCTGTATCAGCTCTCAGCCGAACCACCAGCTGAACTCGAAATTGAACCGTACCGAGGAACGTCGACGACATCATACCCTGTGGTATGGCGTCACCACGATAACTTTTCAAGGTACAACCACGGTCGGACTATTTTCGTCCTGCTCCGAGTCGGCCATCACCTGTCCCGATAAGATTTCGAGCAAAATTAAATGTGGCGGTACGATTAGATTATCCAGTGATCGTACCTAGGTTTCCCCGCATTGTTCAATACATATTTCTCCGATCGTGCTATGAGCTACGCGGTACGGATCTCATTCACCGTATCTCGGAGACCAGGAAACTATTCGGAAAACGAGCCACCAACAATGGGAAGCACTGAGCTGCATGAGGGGACCGGACGGAATCGGAAACGGCTTTAGATGAGCCCGACGTCACGAAGACATGAGATAAGATTTTTTACATTGAACGCGTCAGCTTTCCGAGATTCCGATTATCCGAAATCCAGGATAAACTGGTTCGCTATGTCATGTCCGGTATCGGGTTGCAGCTGATCAATGCGGCCCGGACGCGACGCGTCAGGAAAGCGGCATATCAAATCGTCACGGAGATGGGAATCTCTGGTCTTCGCATCTGCGGCAAAACGGGTTGTATCAGTACCGTTCCTGGCCCCAAGATAATATAGGAAGACTTGAAGAAGAAACTCCGTCGAATCACTTGAACCTGTAGACATTGATTGCTCAATTTTGTGCTGCGCTTGTTGTACTCTCCGGATGGTGCACATTCAAGGCCGACCGACGCAATACAAGGGCTGACTATGATTGGTCTGTTGGTCTTCTTGCGTATCGTTCGGCTACCAATTAAATTTATCTCAAGTGGGTGTGTACTAGTGCCAGCCGTCATATCAGTGCATTCACGTATCTAATCTTCCGGTGGGCTATCGGGAAACAGGAAATTGCCGGCACTCTTATAATAACACGATGAGCGCGGATCCTCGAGTCGCAAAGGATGTCAGTGGTCACTGACTGGGTGGTGCCTGCTTCTGTGTGCCCATTCTGTGTCCACTGAAAGGGCGCAGTATCAAGAGACCGGCTCGCGCTCGTTCGCCCCGACGAGGCCGTGGGCTCAGCGAGGGAGCAAACCCCTCCGCTGAAGAAGGCGGCCAAAACGCGGGTCTGGGCCCAGGCTCGGAGTCCAGTAACCGACACAGTGCTTTCAAGCCCAGCGGCCCGCGCTGACAGGTCTCCCGCCTCGCTTTGCGCTTTCCAGCGATATATGCTATCCCGCGTATTCCCCGCTTCGGACCGTTCGTGGCAGCTTTCAGGGATAGCTCTGGAGCGGGCAAGGCAGGCGCCAATCTGGTCCTTTCGAGTTTTGAGTTTCTCAGCTCGTTTCAATGCAGATGTACAGACTTCGACGCGGGCCCGACTCGAAGCCTCGAACCCATTCAATTGTTTCTCCGCCGAGAGAAAGCTGAAATCCTTCGTTCATCTCGGTGAGCCCTTCAACCCTTACTTTGGGCAAAATGTTGACTCGCATCTCTGACGGTCTAGATAAGATTGAGACTCAGATAAGCCGGAGATCATTAAGGTGGCAGTACGATTAGATTGTGAGTGATCGTGCTCAAGTTCAAGTTGGCTACATTTCGTACTACGTTCTGTTCAATGGTTAACGCGGTACGGATCGCTTGAAATTCACCTCAGAAACCATTAAACCGAGCTCCCAAGGAATGGGAGCGGACGAAGTCGGGATCGGCACTACAACTACCCGACGACATGAGAACTTTGCGCTTTCAGCTTGTCTCCTCCGATGACCAAGGCCGAGAAACGCGGGAAAGCCTCTGGATGCACATGCGATCCATCTATGAATTCGCCAATCCGGTCTTCTTCCGGGCTTGACTCATCTCCCGGTGATCAAACAGATTCTGCGAGCAGTGTATTCTGGAGTAGCAGCCATGTTCTATCAAATCTGAACTGGCGTTCGATCGGGAAACAGAGAATTGCCGACACAATTGACACGATGAGGACGGAATCTCAGCGTGGATCCCTGGAACGAAGTGCCTGTGATCGCTGACCGGTAGATGAGCAGGTGGTGGACTCTTCTGTGTGCATTCTGTGTGTCCACCCGCCAAAATTACAGGGAATCAAACGCCGGTGTCGGTCTGAGCTGGTTCACTCTGACACTCCGACCCATCCCGCGTTGATTCCGTGCGGAACGAGGACCGGCGCGGAGGTCTAGGCTCAAGCTGTACTGAACGAACGCTACGGCCGCTTCTAAAGTAACCCGCAGGGCGTTTGAGACCAGCGGCCCGCACTGTTCTCCCACACTACTGATCCCTCCTCTGTGCGCACGCCGCCGCATCCACTTATGTTGCATCCTCGACAGTTTAGACTCAGCTCGGCCAGCTCGTGTTCAAGCGGCAGCTCGGACTCGACACTTTTTTCGAAGCGAAAGCAGCAGATGCCCGACGCCCACCAAACGCCCACCTTCGCATGTGTGTTTCCACTTCTCGGACCCTACAACCCAATGACGTGGGAGGAAACTAGCTCTGGTCATGCAAACAAGCCTGTTCAAGTTGCGACATGGTTCTCGAGTCCAGTTAACATGATTTATCCGGCGGCGAACCAAACTCATCCAGTGCAGTTGCGATTTTCCAATCACTTTTATCTCGCTGGTTGAAATTTCTTTGAAATTTTGATCATCCCTGACTCCTGTTTTCCTCGTCATTTGTTTATGCACGAAGCACGTTACAAACCGATTTCGAAAGAAATCGCCGAATTTGCTCGGGGGCTCAAATGCCTCGAGAATCGTTTGTACATGATTGAAAGAATTACGAAATCTGAGCTGATAGTGACCGAGGTGACTTTTCCGGTGCGCGTAGGTGAATTTCTTGATGCTGCACAGGTGGAGCCTCATGAATGTATCCCAAACGCACTCCAACCTCAACTCGAACCTGCATTGAAACCCAGAGTCCTTGAATCATGGGACATGACCAAGGGGATAATGAAGCTGCTCTGGAATCCGACAAATCGATGGCATCCCTGGGTGGAAAGTATAGAAAGATTGCGCTCTAGTACCGGCGGTTCTATCCTGAGGAAACCCAAGGCTGAAACTCAATCTGGAAGTATCGCTAGACATTACCGGCCCTTGAGGCGCCGTGCCACGAGTAAGAACTGGAGGGTCATTTGAGTTACATAGCTGTCATCTTCGAAAATCCGAATCATTCTCTGCAGCTCGGACTCGGGTAGCACAGCACATCAGGTGATGGAAGCTCGACGCCTACTCCGACCTGCTGTTGCATGTGTGTCGCCCTTCCCGCACCCCTTCTTCACATCTCCTACACCTCCGAGTCGGCTGGCTCGGGGTGGTATCCAGACTTCTTATCGCTTACCGGGCCATTTCCTAACACCGACAACGACAGCGCGAAGAGATTCGGTCTGGGCCACACAGGAGTTGAGTACTTATATGGTTCGGTTCACGGTTCATTGAAGGATCAGATCATTGAAGGATCAGATTTTTAAGAAGTTGCGGTCCGAGATGATTGAGCGCCAGGAAGATAGTTAAATTGAATAAATTTTAGTGCCACCCGTGCCCGTGACGGGCACCGCCGTGGATTCGACGGCATTTCCACGGCACGGGCCGTGGGCAAGACGGCCGTTGAAAAAGTTTTCAGCCTTCCAACAGGACGGCACGGTCTACGGCACGGTCGGAAACGGTACCACGGGCTGCCACCGTGGGCGCTAAAATAAGTTGAACTTGTATTTTCAGGCATGAATAATTGCCACAGAGTCTGTTAGACTCTAGATCTGCTTGACGAATATTTGAGACAACAACTTGTAGATAACCTTGTCAGAGTTATTCTGACACTGAAGGCATGGTAAGAAACTCGGAAACAGGAGTAGCTGAGGTTTGGGACCCTGAAAGCCTTAACCATATGAAAATCAACTCACCGCTGCAAGATAAATGACAAACGACGAGCCCGAATCGGATTCAAACTCCGCCATCATTCTCGGATGTTACGATTGTTACGATTGAGAACCACATCTGTGCCACATACATGACTGAGGTAGGCTAATAAACGATACCACAATGGGCCATAGTAAGTAAACCGAGACACCTTTCAACACTGGGTAACTGTACTCTTAGCCCTGTCGCCATGTTCGACTGAACTCGAACAGCGCAAAGCGAAGTACACGGCTATCCCGGGAATCTCTGGAATTCAAGCGACTTCCATAGAATTCCGATGATTCGCCTATTCAACGGAATCCCAAGGAAAAACCGTTGGAATCCATCGTTCCCATCAATTCCTTTGAAAAAACGATGGAGAGTCTTGTAGGAAATAGCTCGAATTGATGCATCAATCCGGCCGTATCAACTGATGCCATCTGAAGCCGTCGGAATCCTTTGAATCGGCGGCCCAGCAAATTCCAAGGGATCCCGGGATAGCCGTGTACTTCGAACCAAAGTACAATGTGAGCGGACATTGAAAACATCCTTGATCGTTTTATGGCGCAATTTGAACACCGAAGACTGGCTTTTCGAGTAATACACGCGCCACTGGAAGAATCACTGGCGGCCGCCGTTGGCCGCCGGTGTACTCCGGCGGCCGCTGGTGGACATTGTTTGACATGGCTTGCCAGTGGACATTACTTCAGAGTCATTGATCTCCACTGGCTTTCAGCGGACGATGGCCACTGGTGGTTTCTATTGGACTATTAGATGTAACTTTCCCAGTGTAGTCCGTTGGAAACCAATGGTAGTTTCCGGAGTTTAATGGAGGTCAAAATGTATATTTCAATCAAGTGTTTGGATTTCAAGTTCAGGATTTTGGACACTGCATATTACCAATGCCTTTGACATGAATAGGTGGTCTTGAACTCTTCAGGAAAATTCAAAACTCCTGCTGCCCAGTTTGGTTCAGGTCATGGCTGTTGAATTGAGTGCATGCCCAGATTAATTTGTGTCCCGTACAACCAAAGGTGTGAACCAGCCGGCGAAGGAAATTGGACACAACCATGCACATGTAACATCATAATTCACTGGGAACCAGTGTGATACAGTGGAAATCCCACTGACTGTGGGCCATTGGTTTCCAGTGGAAGCCAGTAGCAAATGCGTGCTCGTTGAGGACCACTGATTTCCACTGGAACTCGTTGGCTCGCAGCACCGGTTTCCGCCATCAGCCAGTGCCGAACAGTGCCGATTGGCCGAATGACCGCTCCGCGTGTATTACTGGGCTTTTCCTTCAGAGATTCCGGCACCCGTGCCACAGCCGTGATGGCCGTCTTTCAGCGGCCCGTGCGAGCCCTGAGCCGTGCCGCAACCGTGCCATGGTTGAGCACCAAAAATCTTCGACAGAACGGGTACGGGCGGCAGCCTTAGAATAATGCTGGAGCAATGCAAGAAGATTCGAACAGAACATGTGTTGTCGAAGGGATAATTCTATTTGACAACCCCAAACTCGGGGTTGCCAAATAACATTTTTCTATATGGCAACCCCATGTGCATAAATGTTGCGGGCCGGTGTACCTAATCTTTGGGATCAATATATGATGTCGCCGCTTTTGAATACAGTTCCTACCTGTGTCTCAAATGCAATGTAAAGTGCGAGTTTCCAGGTTCAGTTATGAATCATCCGTAATTTTGGAATAATTCTATTTGGCAACCCGGCTTCTTTGGCAACCCCACCTTTCAGACGGGGTTGTCAAATAGAATTTGGCAACCCCCAGTGTTTGCTAATCCTTGATAAGATTAGCTGGCCTGCCGGGCTGCTGTATGCAGCGTAGTGTCACATTATCCAAATATAATATAGTGCTCCATCTAATAAGACTTTCAGTACTATAGTACTTCCTCAGGGTTGCTGCAGAATCAAGTGTGACTAGTCATGGCACGAAATTCTCTTCAGCCAAAACCATTGTTTTTGTGTTCCTTCAACTCAATTTTCATTCATTTAACAGCCCAGCAAAAATTATGAATAAATAGCTGTAAACAGAGGTCGTTGCGGAACAAAATGTGGCCAGTCATGGCATAAAATCCTAGCCAGCCAAAACCTTTGTTTTTGTGTTTAGAAGTCTGTTTCCAACTCAGTTTCCATTTATTTAACAGCCCAATATGGCTTGGACCAAAATTATGGATAATTCTATTTGGCAACCCCAAACTCGGGGTTGCCAGGGTTGCCAGATAACATTTTTCTATATGGCAACCCCATGTGCATAAATGTTGATGCTGCCGAAACAATTAAAATTACCCGATATGGGAAATTCTAATTGTTTCGGCAACATCTTAATTGTAATTGTTTCGGCCGAGCCGAATATTCACTTTTGTCGGTGTGATTACCGTTACGTGACTTGGTGCGACTCCGATCATTACCGATAGGGATCCCCACCGTACCGTATACGGATACGGCCGTAATGATTACGGCGAATTACGGGTGCTCACCGTACCGTAACCGTAACCGTATAGAGTTCCCACGACCCTCGTACGGTTACGGTACGGATACGGTACGGTCATTACGGCCGTAATACAACCGTAAATACTGAGATAAATTTGAAAGGTCATATTTTCACTTCTTGTTGTAAAATACGAGAAGGGACATGAATTGAGTTGGTCTCTTGACCCAGAAACTTGAAAACCAATGCATCAAGACCTCAAACACCGCTTCAGAACCAGAATGAACTTACTTTCCTAATGAGGAACTATATACAGGTGCTCGAAATTTCAGCCAGAAAAGCCTGAGATGTTGCTGGTAAGCGTCTCAGAGTAGTCCTCAGTGTCAGTGAGCTGTGAATCAAAATTCCTTGTGGATATAATTGACGGGCGCATCCTGTGCTGACCCATTGCGGGCTGATGGCGCATCTGATCGTGTGCGCCAGTGAAAAACGAATGCGGCACCCATGTTGCACGGACGGCACGGTGCAATCAAGGCCGCGCCTCGGCCATTTCAAAATCGAACCATACTCATGGATTTACGGCCGTATATTTCCGTATACGGACCGTAATCTTACGGGTCCTTACGGTATACGGTACGGTACTACCCGTAACCGTATAAAGTCGCTGAAGATCCTATATGGTTACGGTCCATATACCGTATAACCGTACCGTATTACGGCGATTTACGGTTACGGTGGGGATCCCTAATTACCGAGTCTTGAACTCTCTTACGACCAACTTCCACGACGGACGTTGTCGGACGTTAACATACAGCAATTGCAAGGGTGTTCAATAGGACTCCTGCTTGATATCATTTCCTTTTCCGGGACCCATCCCGAGTCGGAACTTCACAAAAGCCAAAGTTTTGGATTTTGCCTCAAGATTTCCGAAAACAGCTATAATATGCGGGGAGATGTTAGCCTCAGTGTGGGATGCACGAATTCTTGCAACTAGAAGAAATGGGTGGTATTTGCGCCTCCGAACACGTTTTTTTCCGTGTCTCTGGATAAGTATGGGCGCTATTCGGATCCCAAGTGGTGACAGTGGCTCCTTGTCGCATTCGTACCGTGGTTCGGCTTGCGGAAATAACCCACAAAGAAAACCCCTTTCTCGCAGTGTTTTACCACCACCTCGATCCGACGAAAATCTCCGGTAACGACGTAATGGACATGGAGATTCAGTCCTGGTTACAGCCATCTTGTGGAGACTATTGATACAGGCTTTCTGCGGCTCTTCAAGCGTCGCTTGCCAGCAAATCTTCATCAAATTGACGATGCAGCCCGCAACCCTATATTATCCCGTCATCTCGGCTCTTTAATGTTCCCTCCATCTCGGGGAAGAATCAACGTCTGCACCGGTCTTCATCTCCTCCCCTTTACATTCAGACTGACAAGAGTTCGTTAGCCTGGCCGTGGATTGTCTCAAAGGGAAGAGGCGGTTCGACGGAGCAATACTTTGCTCGCAATGCTTGCGATAATCTAAATGTAGGTGAAAAGACCGATTTTAGCAAGCGCTACGCAAGTTGCAGATATTGCCAAAGGAGTGATCATTAGGGTGTTTCAAAGTTAGAATTTGGGGTTTTGATGCAAGTTGTGCTCAAGACCACAACTTGACATCCCAACTTTGGCCCCAACTTTGACCTCAACTTCGGCTAATCTCGTGTGTCGGGCCTTCGCGTATCACTGTGTGCCTCAACTTTGAAAGTCGAGGCGCAAACAAGCGCGCAGGTGTTTCAAGTTAGAGCCCCAACTTGAGCCTCAACTTGGCTCAAGTTGGGGCCAAACAGTGGCAAAGTTGGGGCTGAAATTTTAACTTTGAAACACCCTAATAGATTTACAAATGCATGAGTAAAATTGGAGGGTTGAATGATATTTCGGTGCACGGCGCAACTGAGGGCAGAATTTAGGCGGCGTTCACCGTGTAATTTCCTTGGATTAATTTTCGATTCAAGTCCCGTTGTCACACGTGTCATGGTGACCGATGTGACGCTCACGGATTGTCGGCGTCTTAACTGCTTCTGCTGCGCCCATGATACTCTTGTCTGGCTTTGAGACCTGCCAACTCCCACAATAACCCGGTTTCCACAAAAAAATGAACTCGGCTGGTGTCGTGGATCCATCACAGTCCATTAATGTCTCGTCCCCAGTCTTAATGGGTCAACTCAACCAGCTGCTCGCTGCATTGAAGATCTTAATCATCTTGGAATCCCACTCACAACTGACGCCCTCCCTTCTGATTGGCATCTTGGAGTCTCTGATATGCGCCCGGTTGCCCATCCCCGAGGAGCACAGAGAGAACCTATCTTCGTCCCCCACGTCGAAAGTGGCCTGCATCAAAATTTTCCTGGGTGTCATGCAGAACGACATCTTGCAGCAGGACCTCGGGATAGGCAGCGTCGATCCTCGACGGCTTGCTGGCGGTGCGGACGAGGAAACTCTCTATGTCGCGCGGTTGCTGTGCTGGTATGGGCGCCGCATAGGGCTCATCTCGCGTTCTGACCCTGGAGCAGTGCCCCAGAAGCATACCTCGCGCAACGGGAGCGGGAGCCCATCCATTTTAACAACTGCGACCAGGCTTACGACGACGGCAGGGAGCCCTGTGCGCCCTGAGTCGGCCACAAGCCTGAGTAACGCGTCATCTTTCGACGAGATGCCGCCTTCCCTGACCCAGGATGTCGTTGTGGGCGCGCGTTGCATCCATGAGGTGCCCTCGCCCTCACTCGTCCTCTCCCCTGGGAGTAACCTGGATGACCTCGATGCGTACCTGTTCGCGCCGCAGCACACCAGCAGCGTCCGACACGACGGGTACATCTCTCTCATGGACGAGGCCGCAGAGATCGCCGCCTTCGAGGCGCGCCGGGGGCGCGCCAAGGGCAAGGGCAAAACGACCGCAAATGGGCGTAGGCGCTATGCCCCCGCTCTCTCCCGCGACACACCCCCTTCGGATGAAGACGACGCAAGTATACATTTGGTTCACGTCTATCAAGCTAATGAGCACTAGGCCTTGCCGTCTGCGGCCGCCATGGACGCCACGCAGGCTCGCAGGTTAGAGCTGATGCGGCGGAAGACAGAGCTATTAGAGAAGCTGGCTCAGTATCGTGTCCGTGAAGATGAGCGCCTGCGGGCCGCGCACCAATGGGGAGGCGCCCGTTTCTGAGCCTCGCACGCACACCAGGTCCCATCTCATTCCTTCCCAGTCGACCTCGCTAACGATGCCCCCTAGCCCATGTACAAACGCCTAGAAACCGATTGCTCGACGTGCTACGCGGCTCAGCCCGAATCAAGGCGGCTTATGGCGGCCCCTCGCCGACGACGTGCCTCTCGCACTACTTTGCTTCGGCGTAGAGCGAAAGGTTCCAGGCATGCCGTAGCGCAACGAGTGGCCACGCAAGTCCTGATGATCGCCCGTCAAGGAGGAAAAGGCACGCACCGCACAAAAACAACGCAATCGCCCAGGGCCCTATCTCCGCCGTCGGTGCCCACAAGTGCTGTAGCACGTCGAGTACGCCCACCGCTAGGAAGGAGGACGACGAATCTTCCCACTCGTCGGCATCAGTGATGCCTGGGATTTCGGCTTAGATGCTGAGCTTGGCATCCGCGCGGAAGGCGTACATGTCCCAATGCGCTCGTGTGGCGTGGTGGAGCCACACGGGAAACATGCGGGACACAACAACACTTCTGTCTCTGGTCGCTGATGCTCAGTGATCAGGTGCTGGTGAGCCGCGGTGCGCGCGCAGCACTACTTACATGTATGCGAGCGTCCTGCTTCGTGGCCCATGACTTTCGTCTTGGATCCCGTACAATGGTCATACGTACCGGGAAGGCGGACATCGTCTTGGATAAGCCCCAAATTTGCTTGCGACTACGCTGGCGTGGCTTCACTCGCCGTATGTGTTCCACCAATCTTGGCGCGGCGTCGTGAATTTTACGCTATGCTGCCGAAAGTCCATCCGGCAGGTTCGTCGCCTAGTCTCCGTTACGCGACATCTTTCCCAAATTCGGATGTCGTGGCAGTTGACACGGAGACCCTCGAGCTGCGAGCTGCGAGTAACTGGATCCTACGTATGTCGGCACAGTGCTGGGGCGCATGGGTTACGCCCTTGATTCCTCCAGCCACGATTACCTTGGCGACCGACCCTTAACGGGTCCCCCTATGATACTTTGTTTCTTCTCGTTCGACGGACACGGCCTTCCCCTTCGAATTTAGCTACAGTCGACTCTTCTCTTGCTGCAAGTACAATCTATCGCGATATACCACAGATCCAATTTATAGACTCTACATACATACAAACTATTCGTCGCCAATTTTACCACCGATTTCACCATCTATGTATATATCCTCCATCTCGACGCTCGCATCCCTATCGCCTACCCTCCTGACCGCTCCGCTTCGTCCCAGCCCCGCGACATCCGCTATCCCGACCTCATACCTTCTGGTGAAACTCGCGCGCATCCATGGAGAAAAGAGTGTCCATCCTGCACTACTAGTACTGAGCGCATATATATTGCCAGCGCCTACCAGCACCAGTCCCTTTCGGCTCGCCAGACCCTGGCGGTGTCTCACAATGTCTCGCAACAGGCGAGGTACGCCACGTGCGATAAGTGGCTTTAGCAACTTGGGTTGCGACGGACGGTTTAGAAGAAGGTCCGGTACACCTCCGAGTCTGGACAAGAGATATGGATGGTGAACACCATACGCGTCACTGCCGGAAACAGTTTGCGTGGGAGATACAGTACTGGTGATACTCTCTTAATCGCTTGACGCTCAGTTCGCCGGGCCGCACCAGATGAATCAGCTAACATCATAGTGAGGCTAGGAACGGCATAGATGAGGTGAATTCAGGTATGGACATGTGTGCAGTCGGCACAAAAGAAGAAATACAAGTGGGAGCCAACCAGCGGAACAATTCTAAGCAGACAGGTACCTCTCCACCACTGCGCCGATCCTATGGTCCAACTTTCCTAAGATATCCAGGGTCTCCGCCTTACAAAAATACGATTAACACAAGAAAACTAGAAAACCTGCGAGATGGACATACCCAAAGGTCTTGTTCTGTCTTGCGACCCTCTGCTCTAATGACGAAGTCACTAGGCTCCCACACCTCGCAGTTGTTAATGTACTGGCCGCGGAGCGTGTCCTCGGTCTGGGGCAAACCAACAGCGGCGAACACAAGCCGACGACTGCCGTGCTCAGTAGGCAGGGCAAACAGCCATTCCATCACCTTCACTGTATACTTGAAGGCACCAGCCAGATCACGTCGGAGCTCCGATACACAGAAGCCTGGAGCAACGGCGTTGACGATTACGGGGGCCGACGCTCCAAGGTGCGCATTGAGCGCGCGCGCAAAGAACAAGTTAATAACTATTCAGCAGGAGGGTCAGAATAGGTAATTTTTCAGAGGTGCGACAGACACACGCTTTGTGACAGAGTACTGCTGCTGCATCCGCCTTTAAAATGAACATAAGAATTCGATGAACGCCTGCAAATTGGCTTACTTAGAGTCTTTCAGGTATTCGGGATTCGCGAGTGTCCGGAGAATACTTGCCGGTCCCGCACGAGCCTCCTTCTCAACGACGACGTCGTAAAGGAGCTCGCTCGATACGAGCACGATTCTAGACACGGTCTCGTTTTCTTTTGCCGTCTGGAGAATCCTTGGAAGAAGCAAAAGGATGACGAATGAGGTCGCGAGGTGATTGACTTGGAGCCTGCATTTTTTGCCTGAGATGAGTATACTATATGGCGCCAAAATGGATCTATGACTGACGTGGATTCCCAGCCATCCTTGGTCAAGAAAAATTTACCGGGTTCAAGCGCAGCATTCGCCACCAAGATATCCAACCGTCCCCCGTCACTTTCCCACTGGTCCGCGAATCGTTTCACCGACTGAAAGTCCGCTAGATCAACAATCCAGAGCTCGCCCATTGTATAGCCGGTCTCTTTCTTAAGCCCTAATCTTGACTTTAGAGGAACTCTATGGACAGAAATGTGAAACACACTTTCAACCGCCTCCTGTCCTCGAGTTTGGCTCCGACACGCAAGTATGATTCGTCCAGCATTCATTTTTGCGAAATGTTTGCATGTCTCGAAGCCAATTCCGGTGTTCGCACCTGAGTTCACGATCCCCGTTTCAGTATTATGGAGTTTCAAGGAGTTGGTTTCGCACCCAGGACACAGACAGTTTTCCCGGTTAAATCCGCTTTAACCACGGGAGCCTGATTTTTTTGGCGCTGTCCAGCGAGCCTAGCAGATATTTTGGGCTGCATGAGAAGTTGAAGAGATCGACGGAACGAGCTGACTTTTAAACACCTACATGAGTAATTTATAGGACGTGTCATCTTGCCGAGCTTTATGGTGCCGGCCCACAAACACCCTATGCGACTATGAATGTCGATGTGCTGCCGAGCCACTTCACATGCCGAACAGGATAAATACCGATAATGCCTCGCGATTTAGCTTTTTTCGACAGATATGTCATCGCTCCCACAAATGGTGGTTATACTTATCGCATAAATTACCTCGCGTTTTCGGAATTTTTTCGAGATGTGTCATCCGCTCTGACCGGAAGTATAGATGAAATAATTGCCGATAATCTTGAGAACGATTTCAGTTGCAGACTCTTTGGGAACTGCGACTCCAGGTGCGATTCGAAGACTTCAAGTACTACAGGGCCCATCACAGCCACAAACACTCGTATATACATCTGGAAAAGCCGGACCTTCTATATAGGCCTATATAGGCCGCGTAGGTCTGTAGACCGCGTATGAGGTAGGGGTTTATGCTGGTTTATGCAGCAGACTAGAGAAATGGACGTTCTACATAGAACCGCATAGAAACACATAGTTCGGTTAAATAGCTCTCTAGTCGAGTCTACGCGGCCTATCACTCAAAGTTCCTAATTCGAATAAAGCGGAATAAAATCAAAATAGTATATTATTGCACGGCACACACGGCAGCAAGAGCAGTCAAGAGTGGTGGAAAGTATACGAGAAAAGCAACATGCAGAGACAGGGATGGAACAAGAGTGGGTCAAGTCAACGATGGTGGGTATCACAGCAGCAAAGCAAGTGGAGGTACTGTATATCGACGAGGGCTGGCACACTAGAAGAGGTTGTTCGAGGGAGTAGAGGACAGGACGCACAGAATTGATGGAAAAAGTTAAACGTTGGTCTTGGCAAAGTCGGCGCTCGAGATCCCATAGTACACGTCTTGATGACTTTGCGTAGTGTAGTCAAGGAAGACTTGAGGTATTGATGAGCATTGCCTTGATTTGTACTGTGAGGCTTGCGATTGACTTGGGACACGGCAGGAGGCAGGTATTAAAGTTTGAAGCTGATTCTGAAGGTAAGAAACCTTGCGCCTTTGAAATCTTTTGCGACTTGACAGCCCATTTGTATCAACGGAGATCACCGACTAGGAGCTCAAAGACACGGTAGAGAAGGACCTAAGGGAGACTTGAAGTGCGCAATGAAAGGCCTGAGCAGGAAGGGAAGGGGAGGATAGAGAGCAATAGCACTGGGAGAGAGGTGGGGGAGATGGAAGTTAAAGAGAAAAAGCAACGACGTGGCAGAGGTTCGTCTTGATGCTATCATTTAGGCTGTGCTTCGCCATGCTTTCGCCGTGATTTGGAAGCCAGCAATCAATTCTTCTGTTTTTGGAACCATTCTATGCGTCTACGCGAGTACTGTACTATTTCGATCAATTCGGCGGTCACGCGTCACGCACCCCCTGTGCCGCGACGAATTTTGGTCTCAGTCACTGGTCACGGCACACAGTGCCGAATGTAAAATTCGTGACATCTGGGCCAAATCTTCCTTAGAGGTGCAAAAAAGGCGGAATTTGTGGTTTTTTTGTCTCAAGTGCCGAATTTTTGGGGATGTCACGCTAAAATCGGCTGGTTGCCGAAGTGCCGAATCGGTATTTTCGGTCACGGGTCACAACCCATGCCGAATTGATCGAAATAGTACAGTACCCGTTCTACGCAGCCTATCCGACAGTATCTGACCTACATAGAAAGGCAAGTTCTATGGTGCAAATTGCGTTTCCAGATGTATCTGTTGAGGCGCAATATTTTGTGGAACTTTGGACGCGTTGAGAAATGAGCCTGGGTCGATTGTTGGACAGTGGATGCAGCTGTCACCAGAATAAGCTGCGCAAGGTACTACCCAAGACATGTCGGCTCTATCGGCTTCTACATCGCGATCGGTGGTCCATGCCGCGGCCCGGGTCTCTGCTTGATGTTTCGTGATGTGTACACCACATCTGCCACAGTGCTTACAGGACGAGTAATAATAGTCTCCACGAGGCAGCCTATCCACTCCCTCTTCAATCACCACCCCACAAACGCTCTCCTCTGTGGTTCACGCCATGCCCCAGTCCGGTTCTGTAGGCCCGCAAACCAAGCCTGGTACCTTTCGAATTGCGTCAACTACGGAGTCCTCCGATATAGGGCAGCCGCTAAACGACCCCAAGCGTATTGGGGAGCAATGGCCGCCAGGCGAGTTCAGCCAGTGCGTGACGGCGTCTGTCCCCGGCAACCTCATGCAGAAGGATGAGGCGGAGCTGCTGGATCAGAGGCAGGAAAGGAAAAAGAAGCTGAACGAGGCCAGAGAAAATGCACTCGACCTTGAGCGGAGCCCATCCCCATCGTCTCCCTCCACTAGATCGATGTGGCTGGGCGAGGGGAGGAAGCGCCGTAGAACTCAAGAGATGGACGGTGAAGCCGCCCAGAAGATGGGGGAAGCCAGAAGTGAATACGAGGCAGAACGAGGCCAGGAGGAAGCGCAGCTATTGTTTCAACGGACAGAGACGGAGAGGAGGCCAGATGAGCTCAGAGGACCTGCAAGCTTAACTGGAGCAAAATCGGGTGCGATAACCTATCACGTACGTTTGGACTGTATCCTCCACACACTTTCTGACACGCAATCTGCTTCTAAAGAACCTCCTAACTTTAATTTCTTCCATTCCCGAATCTCGGTACGAAGATTGTGATCTGTTGTCGACAAGTTGAATAATCTTTGTCTAGGATCAATAATGGGACGGTTCTGAATGCCTACCATCAATCCATGTTTGCAGAGGATTCTCTTTCAGCTGTGGTGAATAGCCACTACTGGCGCAGAACATTATTAAAAGTTTACATTGTTACACTGGGCTGAGCTATTACTGATACGAACATTAGTTGATTGCAGATCTCGACATTCCTGAAGATGTCGCGCTACGCAATGCGCTCCGCGAGGACGAAGAGCGACTTGCAAAGAATATCGTAGCCATCCTATATTCCGACTCCGAGCAGAAAGCTGTTTTAAATCTCAAGGGCAATTCTGCGCAAAATTTCCTTGATGTTCTTCAAGACGTTGAGTATTGTGCTTCATTGGATTTCCGCACTATCCTAACAGCGCCGGCTGCCAACAGATCCTTGACAAAGGATTACTGCTTCAAAAAGAACACAACTCTAAGGCCCGCCGAATGATTATCAAACTTTCGCAGGCGTGCGACAAGCTCCCATCCTCCTTATTCATCTCCGGCGTCGCCAAACGCGACGAACATGCGTCATTCTTTGGTGGATTTGGTGACATCTATCAGGCTTTCCACCATGAAAAGAGGGTTGCCCTAAAGCGTATACGGACATTTCACAGAGACGCAGAACAGCGTCACATGCGGCTGGTTTGCATATTTCTCCTTTACCAGCAGAGCGATTTGATTGAAGTGGAAATCTCGCGCAGCAACTTTGTAGGGAGGCTCTCGTCTGGCAGCGCCTCCAGCATCCTTTCATACTACCTTTCATTGGGATTGATCGCGAGGCATTCCCGGGATCCCTGTGTATGGTTTCTCCATGGATGGAGAACGGTACCGTCCTCAAGCATTTGAAAGACTACGGAAAAGCTAGCGTCGATAGATTGGTTGGTTGCCAGGCTAATACTTAACCAATTAATCTAATTGCGAGGGTTCAGCTTCTTGAAACAACGCAAGGCTTGCATTACCTTCATTCGCATGGCATGGTTCATGGCGACCTGCGCGGTGTGAGTCAGCCTGGTCCAACTCACTTTTTCGTACCAATGATTCCTTCACAGGCAAATATCCTCATAACACACGAATGGAGTGCATGTTTGGCAGATTTCGGTTTGGTGTCCTTTTCGGACGCCACAGCCGCGACGCACACATCGCAACACCGAGCGGGCAGCCTTCGCTGGATGGCTCCCGAGTTGATGGCCCCCGAGCGCTTCGGACACCAGTTTGTTCGGACACCTGCAACTGATGTCTACGCTTTCGGGTGTGTGTGTTTGGAAGTTGGTCCTCATTTCTGGCAGTCGATTTCCGTGCTCTGATTCTGTCAAGTTGTACACAGGGCGTCCGCCGTTTTCGAGCCTGTCGGAGACCGCCACCTTGTTGAAGGTCATTGAGGGAGGTCGACCTGAACAGCCCACGGGTGAAGAGACTATGCCAACAGCCCTCTGGGACCTCGTCAGCGAGTGCTGGAGGGAGACGCCGGCGGAGCGGCCGCTCACTGCCACCGTAGTTCGAGCGTTGGCCCTAAAGCCCGACTTCCTCGCCACGCAGGACCTTAGCAAGGGTCACTCGGGCTCGGGGTCCTGTGGCGCGGAGAACGACCTCCCCAACGATATTCTGGGCCTCGATGAGGAGAGCACCCCGGCGTTACCTAGCCTATCCCGCGTCAGCCCGCCAACTCCGACTCTATCGCTCTTCCCCAGCGAGTCCCCGCGCCCCCTCCAGCATAATTTCGCCATCCGTGAGTTGCGTGCAACGATCGACGTCGACCCCTACGCTGTCCAAAGTATGTTTACATCTTTATTTTCTTTGTTTGTGTCGGGGTGCATGTATTGATTCGCTCGCTTGCTGCCAGACTTGCAAAACCCTTTGCGGGGCACCTCGCAGTTCGGCAGAGGAGGCGAGGCAAGAAGAAAATTACCCGGAATCCAAAGCTCGTTCTCGGCCACCTACCACATGACCGGGTATGACGACGACGACGACGACATGATGGCGGACCTGCCGTACAGACGCCATTCGCCGTTATACCCAGGTGGCGCGAGTGATGAGCTGGTCAGCTATTATGTTGGCAAGGCCGTCAACTTGCAGTATCCGCTCGCCGACGCTGCGCACATCCGGCGCATCATGGCACCCTTGTTGATTATTCCCAGCGCAACGCGTGAGGCCGCGCGCCTGCTTGCGTCTGTGCACGTCCAGCGATCAGCGTACCAGTCAAACAGCTTCACCGCTCTGCAGGACACGAAGACAAGGCAGCAGTACGGCGGGCTGCTCCAAATGCTCTCCCGGTCGCTGTACACAGAGGACGACGCGTTCGCGGCAATAAGCATTATCACCTCGTTCCTCTTTGACGGCGGCGCGGGCGATTGGCAAGCGTGGCTCACCGTGCCGTGCGATTATGTGCACAGTGTCTTCCGGAACCGCGACCCGCGGGGCACCTTTGAAATCTGCGGGGAGACGACGCGGTTCATCATCAAGGCGACGATCTGGTTCGACGTCCTGGCGGCCGTTACAACACAGGAGGCACCGCGTCTGCTCGAGTACATCAGAAAACTGTTCTCGCCGCTGGAGAGCTCGGTGTCCGACCCTGCGCTCCTGCCCTCGCCCGAGCTGTCGATGATGTCCATCATGGGGTGCGAGAACCTCGTCTTGTGGGTGCTCGCGGAGGCATCAGCGCTGTCTGTGTGGGAGCGCAAGCAGCGCGAGCGCGGATGCCTCAGCGTGCAGGAGCTCATCAAGCGCGCGGCGAACTTAGAAGCATACCTCGATACAGCCCGGGCGTCACATCTCGCATATAACCCGACGCTGACGCTGACCGAGGCGCGCGCGCTGAGCGCGGACATTTTCCGCCGCGCGACGCGCGTGTACTTGCGCTCAATCATGTTGGGTAACTATCCTAACGTGCGCGAGATCGTGGAGTCAGTGGACGAGGCGATTGCGCTGCTGCGGCAGCCGCAGATCCCGAGCTCCGTTGTGCGGAGCACGATGTTTGCGTTTTTCGTGTGTGGGGCGCTCACCCACGATAAGCGGCATCAACATGAAGTCGCAAGTAAGCTCGACCTGGAAGAGGAAGAGCCGGCGGAATCGGTGGTGGGGAGCAGCCTGTCGATCAAGAAGCTCCTGGAGACCATATGGAGCGAGCGGTTAAAAAGCTCCCCGGGCCGACCTGTAGAATGGCGAAAGGTTCTGCGACAATCTCGAATGCTTCTTGCCTGAAATTTTCAAATGGGCAAAGAGATTATTCAATTTTGCTGCTGTAGTGCCGTTGCCTTAGTGGTTGTCAGCCCGCGAAGTTGCTCAGGGCAAGTTTCTTGAATAACGTACTGTACTATTTCCAGTGGACATACCCAAGTTTCGGTTCACTTGAAATGCAACTGGGGATTTGTTGCGGTTCAGATGGGCTGAAATTCAAGTTGCTTCTTGTAATTAGGGTGGTCCAAAACTGTACCTTAGAAGTACTTATTCCGCGGAGCGAGCTTGCGAGCTGCCGGGATGACTTCCATATTCCTGATACTGATTTATGTCCAGGACCCAGGTCTACTTTCAGAATTACAATTAATGTCACGTCACTCGCTCCTTTTATGGCTTTTTTTGCCTTTTCCAGCTCCTGCTCAAAGGAAGTAACCTCAAGGCTAAAAGAATAAGTGAGCAGTGGTTAAACGGAAAGAATGATAATTCGAGAAAGTGCGCACAAATGTGTCCGTGAGAGATGAAGCAAGGGCATAATCATAACTCCTCTTCAAGCGTCATTTCACGCGAGAACGACAGGACCCCAGTTCCTTCCAAACCAGGAAACCGCGCCTCTATGCTCGCCGCAAACTCTGCAAATGCTGCATCCTGCACCGTTTGTGGATTGGACTCTGATGGGCTGAGCTGGAGCCGGCAGTCGAGCCGGTGCAAGTGTGGCAGGAGCGAGCACCACTCACGCCTACGGTCAAACAGAGCAAAAACACCACTGTCTTGCCACGGCACCTGTTGCTCCAAGCTGTCGAGGACGAAGACTAGGCGTATGCGTTGAATGTTGGGAATGGCGTCCGAAAAGGCCGCCACGGTTGAATAAAGGTCTTGTGGGAGTCGGCGGACCCATCCGAGAAACAGAATCAGCTCGATCGAGCGCAGGGCCAGAAGGAGAGGCAACTGCAGGCCACCATCCGGGCGGGAACGGTAGCAGTCTATGTCAGAATTAAAACTGACGGTATTTTACCATATACAAGGACGGACCTCCATAATCAATTACCAAAATGTCGACCGTAGTGGCAACGGCTGCGATGATTTCGCGCGCTCGTGCTTGGTTACCTGGTCGCATTGGAAGTTCCAAAGTATGTACGTGTTGCAGATATTGCGGGGCGTCCGAATCCACGATGAAATCCAGAACAGAATACATCGGCCCCTGGATGCTGCCTCGAAATATGAGGTGTTGAAGCTGTGGTGTACGATGCTCTAATAGACCGACCACGCTCTCGCCATCTCCAAGCTCCGGAGCAAGGGCAATGTTTTCGATCAAAATAATGCGAGCAGAAACCATAGCAAGGGCCAGAAAAGATGAGGGCATAGCCTGAGTGTGGAGCAAACACACGCGCTCAATACTAGGAAGTTGCAGGACCGCGAGAAAACGCGGCAACAAAGAGGACGCGAGCGGGCTGTGCGTCGTTGTTAAAGGTCCACTAATCACGAGATCCTCGATATTACTGAGCCAAGACAGAATGGATTCTAGAAGACCCTTCTCCGTGGGGTTTAATGGCGGTCCTGCGAATCGGATTTCCAGATGGCGGATATAGGATGAGATGTGAGGCGACGCCTGAAGAGCACTATAAGTCCCTTGGATCGAGGCAACCCCACGAGGCCGTTGTCCACTTTGCCATCGACCAGAGCCGATTTGTTGGATGGTGAGAGATCGAAGGAGGATACGCTGAGCAGATGGAACAAGGGCCGTGCACACCAGAGAGCATGCCTTGAGAGTGTCCAAATCATCGATTAGACCAACGATGGCTTCGACGAGCTCTCGTGGTAGTGGTAGCCAGTGTCTGCCCTAAGTCCTAAGGCCTTACCCTATTCCTAAGGCCTAAGGCCTTAGTTAAGGCCTTAGCCCAGGCCTTAGATTAAATTGAAAATTTTGAATGTTTGAGATAAGGCCTTAGGAATCACGTGCTCCTCGGCAAATAAAATGAAATATTTAATTTAATTTGATCACAATTTTGATTGCACAAATGCCTCACAGGTCAAGCCCTTTGGCAATGCTAGCTACAAATTAACTGGTTAAACCAAAGCCTGGAAGAGCTCAAACAGCTGATCTTGCAGCAATTTGAGAATTCCCCATGGAATGAGCATGGGCTGGGCTTTGTCTTGATTTTTCATGTAAATTGTGAGCTGGGAGCAATGCGCTAGCACCATGATTGTCCGCATAATCACTTTTTTAAGTCCTAGAAAAAATTTCCTTTTTTGGACCTAAGGCCTGGTCTAAGGCCTAAGGTCCGAGGCCTTAAATGAGCCTAAGGCCTTAACTCACCAGAAGGCTCTCATTTAAGGCCTTAGGGCGGACACTGGTGGTAGCATGGGTTAAAGAAGAGCCATCTTAACGAGAAAATGTTGGGATCAGTTCGAATCTCGGCCCGAGTTCAATCTCCGTTGTTTTTCTCTGTTTTCGAGTCTGGGTGAACACTGAAGGTGCTGTTGAATTTAGGTCGCAATTCGATCCGGCTTGATACTCATGGCTCATAACGTACCCTTTTTCCTCTTCGCACTGGGCGGGTTCTGATTGGGCAAAATGCACAGATTCCGACGGCGAACGCAGAACTGAATGCGTTCATCGCTGGCGCCTACTTAATAGATATCGGATCCAGCGGCTGAAAAGAATGGACGCGGAAGAGAGAATCCGAAGGATTTCCCACGGCTCAAGTAACATCTATGATCTGAGTTAGAGTTCATTACACGGTCCGCCCTGATTGTTTTAAAATGCAGATGTAGCTGCAAGACACACGCTGATTCTCTGCGATCCATGACTGTTTAAGGCCGAGGTTGCAGCAGCAAGTTGCCAGGTGAAGCTGTCATGGTCACGTTTTCGAGCACAGTGGAGCAAGCTGGAGACGCATGCTGGCTGGTTCGGCCAGATGATGATCGTTACCGAGACTTTGAGGGACCCGAACGACATGATCTCTACGCGACGGGCTGCATGGGCGTACTCGCGACCTTGCTTTTCCTTTCCGTTGATCGCCAATCAGCCGAGTTCCGCGTACGGTGGCCAGGTACCGAAGACACACCTGTACCGTCTTGACCTTGAAAGGCAAGCTCGTGACCACACAAGTCCTTGAGAAGGTGGTCTCAAAGTAATGACAGGAAGGAAACCAAGCTCAAATGTAGGAAGTGCGTTGTCCTGCTACTGGTGGACTAGCTTGACCCCGAAATCAAGGATTCCTTGGGGGTTGAATAAGCCTAGTCGGGCCGTCCCCGAGTTGATGCCACGATGAAGGACCTAATACGTCGCCTCCTTGTAATCTGTGTAGCCCAGTGCGGGGTCAACACCCTCTGCGCCATACAGATGCGTGAAGTCCGGCGCGTTGTCGAGCTCCTTTCCCTCCATGATGCGTCTCCCTGCATCCGGGTGCGTGACCCAGTTCATGCCCATGAATACCCCGGCAGCCTTTCCGGTCTTGATTAGCTCCTCAGCTTCAGAGGGCGTGACTTCGGAGTTGACGAAGACAGGTGTCTTGGTCAGGAATGGGCGGAAAGCCTCGACGACGTCATGCGGCGTGCCGCGCTTCTTGCCTACATGGAAGAAGGATCAGTCTAGGGAGTAGAATAGGACGAACGCGACATGCGTACCGTCAAATTCAGGATCATCCTCTGCGTTGTACCGTACCAGGGTGACGTATGACAGCCCTATGTTATTGACCTCGCGCAGCAGATGCCCGAATGTTTCAATGGTGTCTTGTAAAGGCATCCCCATGTCATTGTAGCCGTCCGCTAAATAAAAAAACTCTCAGAGGTTGGACCAATGCTGAACGGAGATTTTAACACACCAGGGCTAATCTTCAGCGCGACGTCGGGACCCCAAACGGCAACTAATTCTTTAAGGACTTCGAGGGCAAACCGACTGCGGTTCTCAGGGCTTCCGCCCCATTCGTCGGTGCGGTGGTTGGACGTGGAGTCGAGAAATTGGTGTACGATGTAGCCACTGGCGCCGTGTACTAAAATATGCTCAGAATCATGCAGGGAAAAATCGGGATCATCAGCGTACATTCGACGCCATCGAAACCCGCCGCTTTTGCATTGATAGCAGCCTGCTTGAACTGCGCAATTAATAAAGTGGGGTCGGCGATTTCAGTGGGCTGTCCACGTTGAGAAAGTGGTTGAGGAAAGTAGATTGGTTCATTCATACCGTGACGTATCCAGGAGCCCCAGGAAGGAAACGAAAATTTCCGCCACGAGCAGAAATTGCGGAAGGCGCGTATACCGGCTGTTCTTCACAATTCAGTCCAGCTCAAAATCAATAAAATGTGGCTTTCCTCGCCAGCAGTGATCTGCTCGGGAGCATCAGGGTGACTGACGCGGCCGACTAGCCAAGACAGCTGGGTGTTAGGGGAGTCAACAGTGAGGGACAGACTTACGATGCCAAAGCTGAAATGAATTAGTTCCGAATATTCTCTGTGAATGGCTGACTGGGAAAAACACCTGAGCGTAAATTTTGCTCCCGGCCTCATGAACGGCATCTGTTATCTTCTTCCAACCTGCGATTTGAGCTTCCTCCCAGATTCCGGGAGCTTGGGGCCATTCGGTTCTCGATCAGATGTCAGTCAACGCAGAGGATTGGAACAGATGCTGGATTACCCTTGACGCGTAATGAGGGTGCCCTCAGAAACAATCAGACCAGCTCCCCCGGCGGCGCGTTGAGTATAGTATTTCAGCATAATCTCGTTGGGCACAGTTGCGGTGGCACGGCTGCGGGTCAGAGCAGACATCCCTGTCACTAGTAAGCCTCACAAATCAAAAGGCGACTAGAAAGAACGTACCAAGTCTGTTTGGGATGGTAGTGCTTCCGAGCTTCAGAGGGCTGAATAGGGCAGACATTTCGAGGATAGTGTTCAGCTGAGAGTTGTGATCTCGTCCTGATTTATTTTTGCAGCGAGCTCCGACACGCAACCGCTCTCTGACTCCTAAGTCACGGTATAGTAAGCGAACGCAGATCAAAGCGATGAGATCGGGCCCAAAAGTTACAAAAGCGGCATTAGACGACTTGGTCAAAACCGTTTCTTGTTTTGTCTTGCGAAATATTGAAAGGAGCATGCAAGCGGGGAGCGTCAAAAAGTTCCAGAGCAACCAGGCCTCGATTGGCGAAAAGTGACGACAGCTGCGTGAGAAAGACAGGACCAGATCTCGGATGGCATGATTGCGGAACAATTCCGAGCACTTATTCTCACCCGTCCGAAACGCCATGGTACAGCCTGGCACCCTGGCAGCTTGCACTGCAAGTCTCAGGCGAGAGGTCTCCGGGAATCTTGATGACGGTTCAACAGCCAAGATTTCGCCGGGCGTTTTTGTTTGCTATTCAATTTCTATTCCCAAATAATTAAAATTCTGTCCAAAATTCAATTCGCCGGGAACCTCCGATGGATTAGCAGACTTTGCAATGGCTCCGGAGGCACACACCGTGCAGTGTCGTCGGTTCCTGCATCCATATCTGAAATTCCAGGGACTGGAACAGTTCTAGGTCTCCGAGTAAAAAAATGTCGTCTGCATCAATCACCCCCCCGATCGTGGATTACCAATCCGGTGATATCCGTACCACTAAGTACTCCAAAAACCCGAGTACTCCGTCTGCATCAATTGGCCCCCTGATCGTGGATTATAAATCCGGTGATATCTGTACTGCTCTGCCTGCAGATATCCAAACCCTCAGCTGCACAGTAAGATGAATACAGCCAACCAGAGGGTCCATAAGAAGCAAAAAACTGGCCCAATGAGAGCTGGTCGACGCTCGCGTCGACCGAGCGAGCTTTGGGTCAGAAATCCAAAGCCGAAACTTGAATTTGAGGCTGCGCAATTTGTGATTGCCGACTACTACTTATTCCCACCAGAGCACGATGATCTGGCCGGTGAATTGCCAGTCCCAGGGATGCCCGGAGGGCCCTCATGAATAATTTTCGTTTGAGCTCCTTTTAAAAGTGCGCTGTCTACTTGCTGCGCGCATTTTTCTTCAGACACCCTCAATCCTATATTCGGAATCTCATTTCGCTGGGTTATTGCCGACTCACCATGCTCGGTATTTGCCTGTTTAAACTCGGATACCGAACCAGATGCTGAAATACATCGTCGACTCGACGGAGATTGGACATTGGGGATCTTTTCATCACATATGAATGGATTCATGCCAGCGCTGGAGATGTGTCTGGAAGCTCTTACCTTGCCTTGCCTGAACGAAATTACGTTCCTGGTAGACCAGTGCAGAGAACTCCAAACCCTGGATGCCGCATCTCAACACGCTCCAACTGGACCACCTCTACCATGTCGCCGTTTCCGAAAGGGGACTCCTCCAAACCCTAGGTGCGTTACTCACGTTGCAGCAGCATCGAACAGGTTTTAATTTCCGACACCCTTTTCACTGCTCTCTCCCGTACCCCCGATTCCCTGTGACTCGTTCCTGACCTCCATCCAAACTCCTCTGATTGTGGGTCTATGCTGTAGTTTAAGGACAAGGTTTATCTGCATGGCGTGCTCTCGAGGGCTCAGGGGCTGCTGCTACCAGACACTTTCAAATGTGAGTTGTGGTGCATTCTCTAGACAAATACGCGAGCGACATTCTGCAAAGTTGTGCCGATTTGCAGAGGCTACGGTCAAACAAAACTGACCACTGTGTTATGTGCGTGATTATGTATACTACGCTGGGATTGTATTCACCACTTTTTCTCAGTTTGGGTAGTGGTTCAACCGTGAGAATTTATCATTTCTAACTCGCGGACCAAGTTTGAGTGCGGGACCTCGCGCACTTAAAATTGCCATCTTGTTTCTTTTGGGCCTGGTATTTGACCAGACTACTTACTAGTATAGAGGGTTCAGATAATTAATTTTGAACCTACAGCCACCACATACAGGTCAGGGCGATACAAACAAGGGTGAATTCACAAACAGCGGCGGATATAAATACCTGGAGACGAAGTTGAATCGTGTTGCTCACCGATATACAATATCCCCCCATTCTTCCGATTCCGATTCCGGATCGTCTTCTCCCTCTGCTTCCTCTCTCACTAGTCCTTCCTCTTTCTCCTCAAGTTCAACGCCATCATGAACCCACTTTCCAAAGTCGAGCCTAACCTGATCCTCCCATCCCTGTGCGCGTCAATCACTGTAGAACTGCTCACCGAGCCTGGGCGGTGGCCCCCGGCACCCCGACGCCCCTGGGTAGAAAACGGCGAGACTCAGATCGCCAGGGCCTTCACAATTGTTGCTGGGCCAGCGTACACAAAACCTGGCGGATGGATTCCGATGGACAAACGACACCACGAGGTCATAGAGCGTCCCCATGCGTAGCGCTGCCAGCTTTGGCACTGCGCGTTGATGCGAACAACCTTCCGAGCTCCACCATTCGGAGCGCGTCACTGTCACGAGCGCCATCTGTGTCGGCAGCTGGGCGAGCAGCATGCGGCGCCAGCTCGCGTCCGCGCGCCGGAACACATCGGGGGCGGCGCTCCACGGCATCTCCGTAAGGAAGGAGACGTTCCCGGGTCAGGACCAATATCTTTCAGGGTCTTCCGTGCCAGGAGCGAAGAACGGCGGGAATATTTCCTTGAGGAGGGGATTTTCTGTGGGTTCAGACGACTCGGACGGACTTGGCTGGTATGGTAGGAAGAAGAGAGCGCGCTGCAGAGTAGGGGTGAAGGTGGTCGCCTGCCATGTTTTGCTGACGAGGGGTGCAGTGACCCTCGGAGGTGATCGCAGATAGGCAGGTGGGCGAGGGTGAGCTCGAGGAGCTCGGGGGTAGAGAGAACAGCGTCTTGAGCGGTCGACATGAAAGTGGTGAGTGGGAGGCCTGTAAAAAAGCTGTGCAGTTCAATCGCCTTTTATATAGCTGGGAAATAGGGGTTAATTGGTAATAGGTCTTATTGCACTGATCCGAGACAGCGGCCACTTATGGCTTTATCCTGGCTTTGTTCGACGAGCGTAGACAAAAGCACAATGCTTCGGACTCCGGAGTCCTCTCAAAAGCAGATTCAGAACACTGCGTGCATGGAGCAGCAAATGGCACTAGATTCTTTCTGTTCAACCTGCTATTTTCAAAAAAAAAAGTGAGACTCAGAATTTCCTGCACGAGGATCAAGGGGGAACCGATCCCCGAAAATCACACTACACCTCAAATTTTGTTTTTCAGCGAAATCGAGGACCACCCACCCCCCCAGAAAAGGAAATTCCCATTTTGGGAAGCCATCAAACGTTCTGATGCATCGGCACGACATCGGCAGCAAGCGATCCAACTATTCAGAGTACTGTTGCGCCACAAGTTACATAGAATATGTACCAAATGCTCAATGGGTTGATATCCTGATAGCATAAAGTTTTTGAGAGCCAGTTGACCTCCACAAATAAGACGCGATAATACAACAACTGAGCGTAAGTACTTTTTATCAACTTTCTATCTTCGCCAGGCTTCCTGCACTTGTGACACTCCCAGACCGTGTTGGGTGTAAGACGAATGGGGTCACGCCCTGGACCAGACTCAGGCTCCGAGTGATTTGCTTCGTTGCTTGGCGCAGGTGACCCAGGGGCCAGAATGCTGCGTTGACTCGGAGAGTGAAAACTATTATGGCGTGAGTACATTGTCGGATATAGGGGTACAAGAAAAGATTCACGGTTGATAGGTGCTTTTTTAAGCCTGAGGGCTTCTTCGACGTGTCCAAATCAACAATGCCACACAGCGCAAACTTATCTTAGATACCTCCATTGTTGGAAAAAAATGAAAAGTGTTCAAAACACAAATTCTAGGTGGAAAATCACCCCGACCAAGTTACAAAATTTGGTATGAATTTTGTTTTTCACAAACCCAGAGGGACCCCCCCCCTCCCCCATATTAGGAAATTTCTTATCTCCGGAGTCCCTTGACGAGGATACTAAGGGCAGCGTTTAAAGAAGGACAGTAGGTTCGAACCAAAAAAACCAAAAAACCAAAATCAAACAAAAGGTAAATCTGCGAGAGCTATGCGTCCGCCGGGAGTCGAACCCGGAGCTAGGCCATGGGAAGACCCAATGTTACCGCTACACCACGAAAGCATTGGGGAGTAGGGCGGCGACGCGTCCTAAGTAAATCCGGAGTTGGAACTTTTGGTGATCCTCGAAGCGCTGCGCTGAGTTGTTCACCGGAACAAAATTGTCCTTCGAGGAAAAAATGCGAAATAAAATTCTTCTGGCAAGTAGGAATTGGGACTCGGCCAGCTCAGTGTCATTATCGTATTGATCCAAGTTCAAGATGAAGTTGTGAGTGAAATTTGCAGAAAGAAACGGGGAGGGAGGGCACAGGATTAAGTGCTAGCATCAAGCACAAGGAGGAAAGCAATCGGCGAGGTAGAGTAAAGTAAAGTGAAAGTACAAGGCGCGGCCAGTCAGTCGTATGGAGAATTCGGCCTGGATAAATATTTTGTGGACGTCGGGCTCGTTGTGTGAAGGACAGACAGCAGGCAGGAAGGGCTCGACTGTCGAAAGCGTTCTGGGGGGAGAATCGGAGAGGATGGATTTGGATTGGGAATTGGACCCCAGAGTGAAATCAACGGGAGCTGAGGCGTATTGTCCATGGTAGAATTACAAGTCAGGAAGTCGTGTCCAGCGCGCAGTCACAAAAGAGATCCAAGTCTGTGAACGCGGACTTTGTGCGGATACGTCCAGCTTCCAGATAAAACATAAAAGCGACCTACATGTCCCTGCTTGCGGACCGGTGACAGACAGCCTACTTGAGTGGAACAAGAATGATTTGATCGGCAGGGAGATCAATCGCCACGTACAAAGTACAAGGCGGGGTGCGGCTTGCGTGTGTGCGGAGAATTCAGAATACGCCGGGGCTGTGTAATTGGGAAGACCCGCAGCAGAATGGATGGAGGAAAGGAAGGGGTGGACCGAGGGAGGGGATACGAGTCCGAGTCGACGCGAAAACCCACGTCAGTCTCGACCGGTCGGTCGTCAGGTACTTATGTTTTTATTGTATTGCAGTAAATGTGCGCAGGCCAAGAGGAGTCGCAGATAGATAAAAAGGATTCACAGCAGAGCGGAGGAAAGGAAGGGGTGGACCGAGGTAGAGGATACTAGTAGACGCGAAAACCCACGTCAGTCACAGTCAAGCGACGACTGGTCGTCAGGTACTTGTGTTTTATTGTATTGCAGTAAATGTGCGCAGGCCAGGAGGACAGAGACAGATATACATAGACACGGCGACCAGGAACCCACGTAAATAGTAATTATTGAAGAAAGAGTCAATGCGGATCCAGGGCAGGAAAAAATCCTTAGGCTGGCACCAAGCAAAGATTCGGTTAGGCGTGAAGACGCTGGGTCGATAAATAAATTTAGACGCTTGAGGGACAAAGTCCAACACATCGGCGAAAACGCGAGACCCCGACGATTTGATGGACGTGCGCTGCGAACAAGGTGTTGCCAGCGATACGACCGAAGATGAAAGCTGGCTAACAGAAGAGCACGAGGCCACCCCGCAGAATACAAGGCACCCCGCTTCGGGAAGACAATAGTTGTTGGTGACAAGCTGTGGCAATGATGCTTGTCCTTGTTATGTCGCCATGGCTAAATGCGGATACTGCCTGCTCATTGTACGCGCCAAAGCGGAAGAATGGGCGGCGAACGCGCTCGCATTGTTCTTTGCAATGTGGAAGGTATAAATACGCGAGAATGAACGGCTTGAAGGATAAGACTCCCGGTCTCCCCTCCAAGCCTTTCACGTCGGTTCCACGATCCCTCTCTGTTCTCGGAAACTCTCTGCACGGTCCTCTCGTCTGTATCTCCTGCTCAGCTCTTCAACGACCTTTACGCTTCGCACTTTAGTGAGATATTTCTCTTATAACATCTCCTTTCCCTTCTGACTTATGTTTCCAGACCCGAATTTTCTCCATCGCCGGCCGATCCACCATGTCCTCTGCCATCCCGCACGTCGTCGCTTTCCTCACGCGCCCCCTTCTCTCCAGCGGTGCAATCGCTCCCACCGCCGTCTCCTCTGCGCAACTCATCCTCGGCGCGTCTCTCGCGTCTGTGCCATCCGCGACATACGCGTTGACCGCCGCTACGCCCCCCGCGCCCCTCCTCGCCGCATCCATCGGCGCGGGCATCCCATGGGCTGCGTGGTTCGCGTCCTTTTCCACCACCGAAGTACTGCTGGTGTACGGCCCCGGCTTCGTCAAGGCCCGCCTCGGCGCCGGCCTGCCCGTAAAAGACATCTGGAGCGAGGAGGAGCAGGGCAGCGTCGTCCCCATCGCCGTATCGCGCGTCCACGCGAAGGTCGGGTTATCCAGTCCCCTCGACTTCACCACCGGTGCCCGCCTCCGCGCGATGCTCCTCTCTGCGCGCGTGCGCGGGATGCGCCGTGAGCGCGAGCAGTCGGTTGCCGCCGCCGCCATGGAGCCCATAGCCATCCGCATCCCGAGCCTGCCGGCCCTCTGGGCCCTCTCCCCATCGCCTCTCTCAAACTCCGTATCTGCCATGGACTCGTCGTCCGACTCGGATGACTCGGATTCGGACTACTGCGACTCGGATTCCTCTTCCTCTGCCTCGTCCGCCTCGTCGAAATTTACCTCCTACTCGACCGACTCGCTCACGTCCACCGACTCTGCGCCTACTACGCCCGTCAAATCCTCCCTGAAGACGGCGCTCCCTGTAGTCAGCGCAGGCGCTTACCGCCCCCCCTTCGCCCGCTCGCAGGCAAAGGCCACCCAGCGCCCCGCCCCCGCCGTGCCCACCCCCCGCGCCGCCGCACGCCCGACGAAGACGAAACCCACCGTGGCCGTGCGCCCAAACCCAAAGAAGGTCGACACCACCGCCTACCTCTACGCCGGCGGCGTCACGCGCGTCATGACTGGCGGCGTCATGCTCGGCGCGCGGCGGTCGTAGTCTCCTTGCATGCCTCTTGCTTGCTGCCTCCTGCTTCATGCTCCCGTCTCCGAGTCTCTGGCATCTGCTTCTCCTCTGCGCTTCCCACCTATACATACGAACGCCGACACCCCGCCCACGAAAAATCACGCATTACGCACTCACGCGCTCTGAACCTCCATCCTGACTCTTCACTTTTGTAGCATCTCTTCTTCCTCTGTAGCCCTTGTACTGTCTGTACTTTCCTCGTTAGGTATATATATCACTAATTGTATTCGTATGAAGATCCATCTATCTCTTTGCCGGCTACGTCTGATTCTGAGTAGCCTCGCCCGACACGATCGATTCCGAATGCACTCTGCTCCTCCGCACTGGACGTCCGACATTACAATCGCATTCCTACACGGTCCCCTCGTCTGATTCTGTATCTCCTGCTCCTACTCTTCAACGGCTTTTCCGTCTAGTACGATATTTTCTTTTCTCATACCGTCTCCTTCCTGAATCCTTTCTGACTTTTTCCCCCTCAGACTGACTCCAAATTTTTTCCATCGCCGGCCGATCCACCACTCTGCCGTCCCGCACGTCGTCGCGCCCCCCTTCTCTCCCGGGCCAGCGGTGCATCCGCCCCACCGCCGCCTCCTCCTCGACGCGTCCCTCGCGTCTGTGCCCTGGGCGACATACGTGTTGCGCCTCTATCGTGGGCTTCAAGCTAGCTGCCACCGTCGAGATACTGCTGGTGATCCAGCCCCGGCTTCGTCAAAGCCCGTAAAAGCATCGCGCGCCGGGCTGTGGGATCCCCTCTTGCAGCCAAACAACTTCCCCACTGGCGCGAGCGCGAGCAGACTATTGCCGCCGCCGCAATGGACGACAACGTCCTGTGTCTGACGGCCTTCTCACCCCTCTCCTCGTCGTCCCTCTCAACCAACTCCAAGTCCAACTGCCTTGGACTCGGATGACTCGGACTCACCACTACGACTCCGCGCCTCTTCGAAATTCACCTCCTATTCCACCGAATTGCTGACGTCTGCCGACTCCGCACCCAGGTCCACCACGCCCCTCAAATCCAAACCTCCCCGAAGGCGACAACGCTCCCTGTCGCGGGCGCAGGCGCGTTCCGCCCTCTCCACCCACTCGCAGGCAAAGGCCACACCGTGCTCTGCCCCCGCCGTGCCCACCCCCCACGCCGCCGCATGCCCGACGAAGACCAAGCCCTCTGCACCCCGCGCCACCCCCGCTCCCATCGTGCGCCCGGACCCAACGAACGGCCGCCTACTCTACGCCGACGGCGTCATGACCGGCAGCGTCATGTTCGGCGCGCGGCGGTCGTAGTCGTAGTCCCAGGTTTCTTCCCTGCTTCCTGCTTCATGCCCCGTCTCCGAGGCTCCGCTTGCCCACCTCCAAGTCTCTCCTTCCCCGCCTCCGAGGCTCTGTCCTTTCCGCTGTATAAAAACCTACGCACCCCGCCCACGAACTTCGAAATCACTCACGCGCCCTTCATCCAGCCCTACCATTCCTATTCCTTCTTCTTCTGTAGCCCTCGCCCTCGTATTGTCCCTGCTCTGTACTTTCTTTCCTCGTTAGGCATACATATGAATAATTTGTATGTATCAGTACCATATCAACATCCATCTTTCTTTGCCGGCTTGATTCTGATTTCGAGCAGCCTCGCCCGACACGATTCTGAATGCTCCGCACTGGGCGTCCGACACTGGAGTTGCTACCCACATCATGCGTATGTCAGTCTCGTCGCACACAGATACTAATCTCTAGCTTGAAGACTATTGATTTGGTATGGATCTGTATGGATACAAACATTTCTATGACAGCTTCCAGTCTGGTATCTACACTTGCTGGCTATTTACGAGTCATTATAACACAAAAATAAAAATAAAAATAAAAGCGCGACCTCCCTAGGCCTGCTGACTCTTCCCAATTTTTTCGGTGACCGCCCGTCCAGCCTGCAGCCTCTCTAGCTCCTCCCTCACACCGGGACCAAATTCCAAGGCATGTGAACACCATATGCGATGAACGCATGTGGTTCACATGTGGAAGAAAGGCTGCACAGTGCAAAGCCGCCTGGGCTTGTAGGGCGTTGATTGAGGGATTGAGAGTGCGTTATGAGGGGCGGCAGCAGCAGTATACTTAGGGAGGCAGAAGCGGCTTTGAAATTTTTGTGTTTTTACTCGATTATGATGATGAGTCGGAAAATTCGAAGAAGCACTGTAGATAGTATTGTTGTCCCAAAACCAAGATCAAAACTGTCCCACCAATTGTTTTGGAGATCCTTATACTTGCTCTGCGACAATGAAGCCAGGGCCGTACACCTGCAGTATCTCGGGGTGGCGAAGAACGGGAACCACACGGCCCAGCGGATGCCCTAATAGCAGCGGTCAACGTGTATATCAGGTAGGGCACAGCCCCGAGGAGGAGAAGGGGTGGGGGCGAATGCACCGCTGGCCCGGAAGAGAAGGGGGGGCGCGACGATGTGCGGAACGGCGATGAAAAGATAAAAATCGGGACTACCAGTCAGTCTGAGGGAAAATGGGACTCGCAGTCAGAAGGAAAAGAGAGAAAAAATCAGAAAGGATTTAGGAAGGAGACGGTATGAGAAGGGAAACTATCTCACTAGACGTGGCGGTGAAGAGCTTGAGCAGGAGGGGCCGTGCAGGAATGCGACTGTAATGTCGGACGCCTAGGGCAGAGTAGGATGTGCATGCGGAATGGTGTCGGGCTAGGCTGCTCAGACATATGCCGCAAGGAAAGATGGATGTTAATATTAATACAATTGTTAATATTAATACAATTGTTAATATTAATACAATTATTTATAGCAAGTACAGTACAAGGCTACAGAGGAAGAAGAGAAGCCACAAAGAGTCACAGTCAGGGCTGGATGGAGCTTCGATTATTCGGAGCGTATGAGAACGTAATGCGTGATTTTTCGTGGGTGGGGTGCAGCGTTCGTACGGCGGAAAGCACAGAGGCGGGGAAGTAGAGACTCGAAGGCAGGGAAGCAGAGACTGGGAAGCGGGAACAGGGAACTACTACCGCCGCGCGCCGAGCATGGCGCCGCCGGTCATAACCCGCGTGACGCCGCCGGCGTAGAGGTAGGCGGTCGTGTCGACATTCTTTGGGTCTGGGCGCACGATGGGGGCGGGGGCGGGGGCGGCGCGGGGTGCAGAGGGTTTGGTCTTCGTCTTGGTCACGCGGGGGTGGGCATATCGGGAGCGGGGCACGGTATGGCCTTTGCCTGCGAGCAGGTGAAGGGGGGGCGGTACGCGCCTGCGGTGACTACATGGAGCGTCGTCGTCTTCGGGGAGGACTTGACGGGCGTGGTGGAACTGGGCGCGGAGCCAGCGGACGTGAGCGAGTCGGTGAAGTAGGAGGCGAATTTCGAGGAGGCGGAGGATGATTCCCCGCGCGCACCGTTGCGAGGGCATCGCCGCCGTACGGATCGTTCTCCACCACGCGCGTCATCACGAGTGATATCGCAGGGACGTTACGCCGCACCCTGCACACCGTCGCGAGGACACTATGCCCCACGCCGCTCGACAGCGCACCCACTGAAGCATACAAGGTAAAACCACTGTCGATCCCTACCACACGCCGCTCGTACACCGCGATCTCCACCGCGCTCGTTATTGCGAGCGGTATCGCAGGCATCCAGGCATGACGGCCCACGGCCAAGTGTCCCATCGGACATTAGGACACAACCCCCAATTCCCAGCGCTGCTCGACAGCGCACACGACTGGCGCGGATACGGCAGCAGCGCTGGCGATCCTTCGTCACATCCCCTGTCTCGCTGTCCACTGCGCTCGTTACCGCGAGCAACATCGCAAGCCCGAACGACACCACCGCAAGCGATATCACTGCGAGTGCTATCGCGAGTGGTAGCGCAGGCGCGCGACCTCGTCCCGTGTCTCGAACCTCCGCTTCGACCTTACTCGCTGCGCCAAGGCCGTGGACCACCACTGCGCATGACCTCTTCGCGCATGACCTCTCTCTCCATCCATCCATCCATCCTTCTCGCACCCTATGTCCCCGACCCACACGCCGCCGGCGGGGAGCACGCCACGTCATCATCCCCGTACCGCATATCGCGTCGCCATCGCGCTGCCCGCGCCACTCGCTCGGATGTCGCTTATAAGCGCCCACTGCCGGCGCAGGGTACAAGGATGGCTCGAAGGCGAGCGCGGAGTTGGAACGGCGTGGTATTTCGTCTGCGAGCCCGAGAGCCGGTCAGTAATAATGAAAATAGTCGGGAAAGGGAGGAGCGGGAGGGGGTGACGTACATTTAAATGTCTCGTCGCCCACAAGCAGCAGCGACCAGGGCGTCGGATATCTTATCCATCGAGGGGGCGAGTGGCTAGCGCAATGTCAGTGACGAGGAAGAAAGGCGAGGGAACGGAAGGGTAGGCAAATTGACGCACCTGGGACGAGCTAGTAGCACTAAATACCGTGGAACAGACACTAGGCGAGCGCGTTTTGAGCACAAAACCTCGGTGAGGCAACGACCACGACGATGTGTTCTCCGACGTGCGGCGCGGGACGAGTCGAGTAATAGGGCGCAGGCATGCTACCGGTGAGGGACGTCGCACTGATACGTATTAGATGTATTGCGATTGCGTGACGTAGGGGAAAGGGCTCCAGGAGAAGGACAGACGGCGGAGCGCTATCTGCTCTGGGAGTGCATGAGCGAGTGAGCAGACGGGGGCCGCGTACGAGCAGCGGACCGGCAGGCGCAGATACAGCTTCGAAGGAGGATTGAAATGAAGTGAGACGGGAAGGGCGAGAGGCGAAGAGTACGTGAACGTCGTGGGTCGGTATACATCGCTGCCGGCGGAGGGCACGGAAGCTCCAGGAGCGGCAGCAATCGACTGTACTTGGATGCGGTGCCCGGTGTTGGCACAAGGACTGATATACGTCAGCTTCTTGTCCCCACTTATACACGACACCACAATACTCCTTGATCCCTCACTATCACTTGCAATCTTGCCCTCCGAGTCAAGAATGCCTCCAGCAAAGCAAAGGTGAGACCCAACGCAATTCCACTGCCAGCCCGTGTCTCACATGCCGTAGCCTTAGTGTGCAGATATCCAGTCAGTTCCATTGTTTCGGTGTGGTACCAGTGCTCTGATTTCAATCAATGATAATCCAGGCATATTTGTGACTGATCTCCGAGCTTCAAAGACAAAAAACTGTGTTGTCAAAGTCCGGTTGGATGGTGCGACAATCAGGAAAGCGGATCTAAAGAATGCCCACTCCAAAATTGAATTTGATCCCCCATAGTGTGTTGTGGAAACATGGAATTATTCTCATCACTAAACACCATTTTGCAGTTCTCTCGAGAGTGACTCCGCTCTAAAGGTTGAGCTTGTCCAGAAGAGCTATGTGCCACCATATCGCAAAGTGCTCACTGCCATCAAATTCACTGTCACAGTCGCCAAAGAAATTCTTGAGACTCAGCAAGTGTTACAATTGGCCGGTGTGTGTGTTGGCACCAATGTTATCCAGTGATGTTCATCAGGCACATCCAGATCACATCTTCTCCAACCCATCTGCAGAGTTCTGTATCAGTTTTAGTATGGTGCATAGTGAATATAAACTAGTATATACAATCTCTGACAAACCCTTCAAGGAGCCAACTGCGACAGCGAATATCCTGAGTGCAGGAATTGCCCGTGCTGCGGAGTTGCAGAGTATTTTGGACAGCTTGGGAAAATACTCGAAATTCTTAGAAACATTCCTTGCTTTGGGTCTTGCAGCAAGTGAGGTGAGATTGATGGTTTGAGTCACAAGCATCCATTTAAACTCATTTCAATCAGGTAAATTCAATTGCCAAGGCAGTTTTTGCAAGTGTGGATCAAATCTACAAGGTATTTCAGGGCTTTGCCCTTCTAAAATATAGACTAGCTGATTTTGAGGAAACACAGCTGCTGCAGGAGCAACATAAATGTGATGCAGACATAGCTGCTCTACTCCAGGATATGATTGATGTCTTGGCCTGCATTGCTGATGTCAAGCAGTTTGCCAAGTCCTCTCAGCTGACACAGGCCATGGAAGAAGTCAATCTCATTGTCTGTGCAACTGGAAATTTCATCACCCAATATAGTGCTCAATCTTCCAAGTGTTTGTTTTATTCTTGATTCTGTAATTCCATGTATCTTATTTTAAATGCTAGCAAGGATCCTTTCCCTCACTCTTGGGATCAAGACAAGGGAAGAACTAGACAAGCTTACCAACCGCTTTCTGTCCTTCAGATCTAAATTTGACCGTGGTCTAGCTGTGCAGTCTGGAATGACTATAGCAATGATGGAGGAACAGCTCAAATCCCTATTGGACTGCAGCAGTGAGTGACCTACAAATCTTTAAACACACCACTCACTCCTGAGCAATTAAAATAGTGCAAGACCGCCAACTGCAGAGTCTCAGACTCAGAGCCCCAGAAATAAAACAGGGTCCTGAGCCATGCATGCCTGGAACTCGGGTCGACATCCTTGACAGCATTCTTGATTGGGCAAATGACTTGGATGGTCCCAATGTTTTCTGGCTCCACGGGTATCCTGGCACAGGAAAATCAGCTATTGCAATGACAGTTACAGCACAGCTCCTGAAATCTGGGCGTTTAGCATCTCACTTCTTCTTCAAACGTGAGGAGTTTTTGTCTCAGACCCCAAAGGCTCTTTGGTGCTCTGTAGCATATGATCTTGCAGATAAATACCCTGAGATTCGGAGCAAAGTGATTCTGGCACTGGAGTCTGGAGGAGTTGACCCACAGGTCACAAGCTATGAGGATATCTTTGACAAGCTCATCTTCAAGTCTCTGCAGAATCCACTCTCAGTGCCTACTGGGAGGATGCCTATACTGGTCATTGATGCACTAGATGAATGTGGGGGTTTGAAAGAATCTCGGTCCTACCAGACACAGGTTCTGAAGGCTCTCAGTCGCTGGAAACACATGCCACCACAGGTAAAACTCTTTGTCACCAGCCGCAATGAGAAAAACATACACTCTGTGCTGGGCTCAATGGGATCACAGTGCAAGGTTCTTGAGGTCGGAGAGAGGACCACCTCAGCATCACACCTGGACATTGAGAAATATCTGCGTCAAGGATTTGATGATATTCAAAGCGAGTATCCATCACTCCCATATCCTTGGCCAACCCCACAAGACTTGAAACTTCTCACTGATGCAGCTGCTGGATTATTCATCTGGGCCAGCACTGTTTTAAAGCTTGTGGGGGATCATCAACCCCAAACAGAGCTTGAACAGATAATACAGGCACTAAAGGAGGAACAGCAGAATGAGGAACATGATATGAACCAACTGGACCATCTCTACCAGAGTCTACTTGTCTCAAAGTTTTCATCAACCAACAATGTGGAGGCATTCAAAAAGGTGGCTGGAGCCATACTTGTGGCACAGATCCCACTGGCATCGGAAGATATGCATGCCCTACTTCCATCATTAACCCCGGAGAACCTTGCCTTTGTGTGCAAACAGATGAACTCTGTTCTTGATTCTGAATCAGGCCTCCGATTTGTGCATCAGTCATTTGTTGATTTTCTTGTCAAACTTCCAGATGGATCACCATTCAATCACAAAAAGGCAGAACATGAACAGCGAATGACATGTGCCTGTTTCCAGAGTATGGCAAAACAATTGAGATTCAACATCACTGGAGTGGAAAGCTCATATTTTCGGAATGATATGATACCTGGTCTGGCACAGAAAGTGTCCAATCACTTGTACTATGCATGCCGATTCTGGTCTACACATCTCCAGAGTGTGGTGGAGAAGGAATCACTGCTAGCAGACATTTCAAGATTCATGCACACACAGCTGTTGTTTTGGCTTGAAGTACTCAGTGCTCGTTGTGTGACAGGGATTGCATCAGCAGCATTGAGGGCCCTATACAGATGGTTTCCGGTGGGTAATACATAATTCAAGTAATGCATCTGCTCATGGAACGGGAAAAGGTCAATTGTGAACTGAAAGAAGATGTACAGGACGCCATAAGATTTGTGAGAGGCTTTGGTCACCCAATTGCAATGTCCATTCCACACATATATGTGTCTGCATTGGGGTTTTCCCCAGCCACATCTCGAACCAGAATAAGATACTGTGGAAGTGGGTTGATGACACTGAGGTTGAAGTCTGGTGGCAGCCTGAGCTGGCCAGCCACAGACGCTGTGCTAAATGGTCATCAAGCAGGGGTCGCATCTGTGGCCTTCTCACCTGATGGCACCCGCATTGTCTCTGGTTCCTATGACAACACTGTGTGTGTGTGGGACACTGAGACTCAGGCACAGATCGGAGCCCCACTGGAGGGCCACACAAGTGCAGTCACATCTGTGGCCTTCTCGCCTGATGGAACCTGCATTATCTCTGGTTCTGCTGACAACACTGTGTGTGTGTGGGATGCTAAGACTTGGACACAAATCAGAGCCCCACTGAAGGGCCACATGAGTGTGGTCGTGTCTGTGGCCTTCTCACCTGATGGCACCCGCATTGTCTCTGGTTCCTATGATCACACTGTGCGTGTATGGGATGCAGAGACTCAGGCACAGATCGGAGCCCCACTGGGAGGCCACACAAGCAGGGTCATGTCTGTGGTCTTCTCACCTGATGGAACCTGCATTGTCTCTGGTTCTGAAGACAACACTGTGCGTGTGTGGAATACTGAGACTCAGGCACAGATCGGAGCACCGCTGGAGGGCCACACAAACACAGTCACATCTGTGGCCTTCTCACCTGATGGCACCTGCATTGTCTCTGGTTCTGGAGACACCACTGTGTGTGTGTGGGACACTGAGACTCAGACACGGATTGGAGCCCCACTGAAGGGCCACAGAAGTGGGGTCACATCTGTGGCCTTCTCACCTGATGGCGCCCATATTGTCTCTGCATCCTATGACAAAACTGTACGTGTGTGGGACACTGAGACTCAGACTGAGATTGGAGGGCCACTGGAGGGCCACACAAGCATCGTCATGTCTGTGGCCTTCTCACCTGATGGTACCCACATTGTCTCTGGTTCCTATGACAAAACTGTGCGTGTCTGGGACACTGAGACTCAGACACAGATTGCAGCCCCACTAGAGGGCCACACAGGGGAGGTCATGTCTGTGGCCTTCTCACCTGATGGCACCCACATTATTTCTGGTTCCGCTGACAAAATTGTGTGTGGGGGGGACCCTGAGACTCAGACACAGATCAGAGTTGCACTGGAGGGCCACACAAACACGGTCTGGTCTGTGGCCTTCTCACCTGATGGCAATCACATTGTCTCTGGTTCTGAAGACTGCACTATGTGTGTGTGGGATGCTGAGACTTGGACACAGATCGGAGCTCCACTGGAGGGCCACACATATGCAGTTGCATCTGTGGCCTTCTCACCTACTGGCACCTGCATTGTCTCTGGTTCCTCTGACAACACTGTGTGCATGTGGGATGCTGAGACTCAGGCACAGATTGGAGCCCCACTGGAGGGCCACACAAGCGGGGTCTTGTCTGTGGCCTTCTCACCTGATGGAACCCATATTGTCTCTGGTTCCAATGATAAAACTGTGCGTGTGTGGGATGCTGAGACTCAGACGCAGATCAGAGCCCCACTGGAGGGTCACACAAGTGGGGTCAGATCTGTGGCCTTCTCACCTGATGGCACCCGTATTGTCTCTGGTTCCGAAGACAACACTGTGCGTGTGTGGGACACTGAGACTCAGACACCAATGGGAGCCCCACTGGAGAGCCATACAGGCATGGTCACATCTGTGGCCTTCTCACCTGATGGCACCCGCATTGTCTCTGGTTCCAATGACACCACTGTGCGTGTGTGGGATGCTGAGACTCAGATACAGATCAGAGCCCCACTGGAGGGCCACACAAGTGGGGTCACATCTGTGGCCTTCTCACCTGATGGCACCTGTATTGTCTCTGGTTCCGAAGACAACACTGTGCGTGTGTGGGACACTGAGACTCAGACACCAATGGGAGCCCCACTGGAGAGCCATACAGGCATGGTCACATCTGTGGCCTTCTCACCTGATGGCACCCGCATTGTCTCTGGTTCCGAAGATAACACTGTGCGTGTGTGGGACACTGAGACTCAGACACCAATTGGAGCCCCACTGGAGAGCCATACAAGCATGGTCACATCTGTGGCCTTCTCACCTGATGGCCCCCGCATTGCCTCTGGTTCCTCCAACAACACTCTGGGTGTGTGGGATGCCAAGACTCAGACACTCACATTGGATGAGCAGGCTCAACATGATCCCATCCCAGGTAGGTGTCATTCACATCTTGTTGCTCCTCCCTTCACAAGTTGCCCATCAGTTCCACACCATCCTCATGGTGCTATGAATGTGACCCTAGCTGAGCCCAGCAAACTTACATCTAGTGTACATGTGCAGCAGGATGGCTGGATTGTCGGACCTTGTGGAGAACTAATTCTCTGGGTACCCTACCACCTCATGGGCTTCTTATTTCGACCCAACCTTCTTGGAATTCTTGGAAACCCTCCCATGGTTACCTTTGACACCTCCATATTCCACCATGGGGATCAGTGGACCCGATGTAACACTGGGCAAGTAGCATTATCTGACAAATAGTCAGCCAGCCATTAAATCAATGATTTTTTATTTTACAAATATGAAATTGTGTTTTAGGAGGTTCCTCAGTTCTGTAGGCAGATTAGTGGTTGTACACCTTGAGCATTGAAAGAAAAAACCTAAACAAGTCTGAAGGAATTCTCGGAGGTAGATTTGGCCTTTGTAATCAATCATCTTTTGTATATAAAATGTTTTAATCACATCACTTCTTGTATAGGAAATCATGAAATATGCAGCCGGAACCAGCTGTGTTGAGTTCCCAAAAAAGGAAAAATATTTAAGTAGGATATTCTAAAATGGTAGTCCTTTGAGAACTCTACAAGACTGGCTAAGTAATATAGATGATGGGATCGATGGCCAAGCCAAAAAAGGCAATATATGAGTCCTTATTGGGAGCATTTCAACCAAGCTCATACAGTAACCATAGGAGTTTTGTTTAATCACCCACTGTTGAGTGAATTTGATCCTGGATTAATTAATCACTACCTGACCAATTTGGAGGTGACTATTAGACCAGGTGCTTAAACATAGTTTAAACTGATTTAAAGCACGGTTGAATCAGTCAGGGAACCTGAGAGTCTTCAAAAAGAACACTAAAGGGGGCTCAAACCCTCACAAATGCTGCTCTATCCAACTAGACCACACCGCCATGTTGGTGCTTGTAATTGGTTGAACATGTTGTTACTCCAAGCACATTTTGAACCTCTCCCAATCTGTTTAACATCATTGGCCCATCAGTGAGACACCAGATCAATGAATATTCAAATCTGAGCAAGACATGCAGGTAGATTGAAAATTATAATCTGAACTCAACTCCAGTTTGTTGGCAGGTTAAACACAAATAAATGTGGGCACCTGAAAATACCACCACCGCTTGATAGCTATCGACGGGTCTACCCCCCCAAGACCCGTCAATAGTTGTTGAGACGTGGCATGGCCACCAAACACCTTTGGTGGCAACTGCAGCACCCAGCCATGGCAGGGCAGCCATGCCACCCAGTATATGCCTGCTATTGTTTGGTCATTTTTTTTCCGACCAAACAGTGCCACATATGCCATGGAACTGCCATACATGCCACAGAACCACAAACTGGGCTGGATATCATGCCATGCGTGCCACGAGACCCCTGACCCAGGGTCAGTAGAATTTTGTTGCCCAATTAGTGCCATGGGTGCCACAAGCCATTTCAACCTGGGATCAGTAAAATTTGTTACCAAACTAGTGCCATCGGTGCCACTGGACTTTCTGACCCAGGATCAGTAAAATTTTGTTACCAAAATAGTGCCATTGGTGCCACCAGACTTTCTGACCCAGGATCAGTAAAAAAAATGCTACCAAAATAGTGCCATTGGTGCCACCAGACTTTCTGACCCAGGATCAGTAAAAAAATGTTACCCAAATAGTGCCATTGGTGCCACAAGATGTTCTGACCCAGGACCAGTAGAAAGTTGACACTAAAATAGTACCATGAGTGCCATGAGATGTTCTGACCCAGGATCAGTAAAAAAATATTACCCCAATGGTGCCATCAGTGCCACAGACTATTTTGCTGCAGAATGTGGAGGAAAATATTACCCCAATGGTGCCATCAGTGCCACAGACTATTTGCTGCGGAATGTGGGGGAAAATATTACCCTAAGTGTGCCATCAGTGCCACGGACCATTTTCATGCTGGATCCAGGTACCACTGACCACCTTGATCTGGAATAGAGGGAAAAATATCTGAATGTTATCGGTGCCACAGATCATTTCAATCTGGGATCAGAGGAAAATATTACCTGAACAATGCTATCAGTGCCACAGACCATTTTAATCCAGGATCTGGGGAAAATACCATTTCAATTGAGGATTGGGGCGGAAAACATTACCCAGATAATGCCATCAGTGTCATGGACCATTTCTTCACAGGATCCAAAAAGAGTGTCAAAGAATGCCATGAATACCACACCCTGTCCAGCCCAAGACTCTTGGAGTAAGGTAGCGGACAGACACTTACGGTTGCCCCACGTGATGTTACGGTCACATACCCTTTTTGGGACGGAATACGTTTCGACCCGGCTTCACACCACATTTCGGCGGTTCATAAGAAATCGGCCACAACAGTTTTGTGTAAATATGTGTTGAGGGTATTCACAATTTTCCTTGAGAATTTTAGGGCAGAATTGAAGGACTAGTTCCAAATATATGATCAACATTGCTACAAACCAGCATTCACGTTCCCTCCCCGCACAATTCCAGCCGCCTGCATGTCTGCTAAAAATTCCCGAGGAAGAACACGATGCCCCTTGTACTTGCTGCCCAAGCTGCCTGTGAACCATCAAGTCCATGGCGATATGCATCAGCAAAACGGTGAGCCCGGAGCACAAACCGGCGCATAGATTCGAGCGGAACCTGCTCAAGCGCGCTAAGTGTGTTCCGCTTGAGGGCGTCCTCCCGTGATGACTCGGGGTTTAGCTGATAGATGCGCTTGGCGTATCCCCAGACCATCTCAATGGGATTAAGTTCACAGTGGAACTTCGGCAGAAAAAGAACAGTGCATTTATGTTCAGAACAGGTGTCCTCGAGACACGACTTGACAGCTGCGAAGTCCGGCTGGTTGAATAGCATACGCCGCATGCAACAGGTCGTCGACTGCGGGTCAGTACATTTAAAACTCTTGCATTCGGCGTTCTTCTTTTTGAGTTCCGCCTCGGACATATCACCGAGATCACCTTTTTTTCGTTGTTCCTCGAGCAGGAGTTCCATGCCCTTGAACTTCCCTGCATGCTTCTCAGCATGAGAGGGAAAGTAGAGGTCCTGCACGGTCCCATCGGCAAAGCACGCGCCTGTCATTTGGATGTTCTCCTTCAACAGAGTGCCGTGAACATTGTACATCAGCGAGCTGTCGCTGTTTCGCTTGTTGACCAGAACAAGAAAGTGGGGATCCGGGTTCGGGTTCTTCTTGTTTTTCTTCCCACCACTACGCGTGCCAGAGATAGCTTTTGGCATGGACCGGGCTGAGAGAGCGCCGGGACTCCGTTTACGGTGCGTTGTTGCGTTGTCATAGACGAAGACGTGGTCGTACTCCAGCCATCTCTCGTTGACAGTGGTGCACGCAGCGATGGCCTGCTCCTCTATGTCTGCTGCCGAGAAGTAACCATCGCGGTTTTTCCCAGGTCGCATAGCGCGCCGGGCAATCGGGCGGCCGTCCCGAGTACGAAGCCAACCAAAGTCGGCAGAGAAGTAGTCGGCCACCATATATGATGCACCATCACCCTTTTTGTAGGGGGTCGCATCTGCGTCTTTGTGGTACCAAGACTTTCGGCGACGATCATGTGCGTAGAAAATACTTTCATCATGATACCAGATCACGGTTCGTCGAGCTCCAGGGGGAAGGGAGGGTGTCGTGACGGAGCCATCAGCGTCGAAGATGCAGGAGCGATCCTGAAACCCCTTGAGGGCGGGCAGGTAAACCTCTTCTCTATAGTACACAACATCATCGCGTTCATGACCATCAGAGTATTGGCCTTTCCTCTCTGACTTGAATCTGGCACCGAAATAATTATTTAAGGGAGCAGGCTCACACGCGTGGATAGCTTACCGATAGCCGAGCTCGTTGAGATACCTCTGCGCAGTACGAACACTGATTTTCTTGTCCAGACCATGCTTGTCCATGACATCCTCTCGGGACAGGTAATCAACAAGCTTGTTGGCTGTAATAAACTTGCCCAGTTCCTGGAGATGTTCACGAACATCGGTGGCTAAATCTTCGTCCGCCAGCATTGATTACTTCCACTTTCCGAACGGATTGACAGGCAACACTTTGCGAGAAGCGATGTACTCTCGGCTGAGCTTGGCGAACTGACGCGCACAGTACACGTCTCGACCAGCGGCGATGGCGGCTTGGCGTGCGGAAATGCCCCACTTTCCGTAGGTGACTGAATTTGGATTGGTGTACTGCGCGAGGTGGCTGCGGATGCCCTCCATTCGAACCCGAACCCAGGGACTCAAGTCAGGTGGGGTATAGCCGCCACCTTTACCTCGACTCGGGCCTCGAAGTACGAGCTCGATATCCATCAAGGCAGCCTTGGCAGAGGTGATATCGGGTGCGGCAGCAAGAGCTTGCTTGGTCCCGAGGGCGGCCATTTTTTCAATGAAGGTCTTAGGCGGCGCCGGACGCGGGTATCCATCTCCAGCAAAAGCCCCAGCGTCGGCAGCACATAGTTCATCAAGTTCCGGCGGAACAATCTCGCTATCCAGATCGTCGTCGTTGTCAGACTCGGCTAGCACAGACGGTGGGCGCGAGATCGGAAATGTATGGGTAGACGCGCAGTCGTCATCCTGCGGAGGGGACTGGTTTGCCGGATTTTTGGCAGTAAATTTGCCTTTGAGTGCGAAAGCCATGGGTGCTGCCGTTGGAGTTTCCGGAGTGGATCCTTGATGGAATTCACCCTGGTATTGTGCCGCTGGATCGCTGTCTTCAAGGAAAACATCGGCATTTTCCTTATTTGCTGCACTGGGTCCAGGTTCTTGGATAGACTCGGATGTGGCCAACTTTGAAGAGAGAATCAATGGCGCACGTCAAGGCAAGAAAATCAGTCTGACCTCATGATCCTCGGGATCGTCGTTCCGATGCTTCTTTTGTGGACGCGCTTTGACAGGGCTCAACGCGATAGCCGCGACGCGTTTGATGGCCTTTTTTGGTGAGGCCAATCTGCCATTGAGAATAGCTGCCCGGTCCCGGAAGGTCTTCTTGGATGGGGGCATGAGGGAGAATACTGAGGGACTGGCATCGGAAAATTTCTGGGGGGCAGCAGTCAAAGAAACTTTGCAACGCGCCCGCCAGAAGCGCGAATCGGGGCACGCGTCTCCCTATTTTGGGAACTAGCCGCTCAATTTTGAAGATTTTGGGGATCTTTAACCTCAGATGGCAATATGGGACCGATTCCCACAAAACTGTTGTGCCAAATTATTTACTCTATCTCTTGTGGATTACTTATTCGTGTTTTCCGACCTTTTCGGTCGATCCGTTCCCAATATGGTAATGTAACGACGGATCACGTGGGGCAACCGTAAGTGTCTGTCCGCTACCTTACAGCCTTGTACAGCCCGGGAAGATCCCGGAACCCTATGGAACAATCTGCCAGTATGTAGATTCATCTAGTGTATTCTATTTATTATGACTCCAATCATGACTCCGTATGACTCACATGTCTCAGTAGTATATAAGACGATGTATTCTGTACTATGAATAACAATTAACTTTATCCTGAACCACTACAATCTTCTGTGTGATTTACCTAGACACACTCACCCCGTGTCTTACCAACCAATCTAAGTAAACTGCGCCAAGAGGTTATGGGCCCCGCCCCAAACTTCTAATCACACAGTTTATTAGCGACACTCTATGAACATTCTTGTAACGCGAGAATACTTGAACCATTCAGCACTTTCTGCTTTTGAACATGACCGAACATTCTTCAACTCGTTTTGAACTCCTCAATGAGGAAAATTGGATGGCGTGGAAACATCGCATAATGGCAATACTCCGTGACAATGAACTTGAAGGTTACATTGACGGCACCGAAGCTTACCCAACGGTCACTGACCCCACGAACCCGCCAACTGCAGACGAGAAGAAATTAATTTCAGCATGGGTCAAAGGTGATGGAAAGGCAGGGAGCAAAATTGAACTTGCTTTGGGAAATTCCCAGATGGTGCATCTTGCAGGAGCAACAACCACGGCACAAATGTGGACACAACTTTGCACTGTTAAAGAAGTCAGAGGTCAGCTCGGTATCATGTCATATCGACGGAGATTATACCGGACGATCGCCGAAGAAGGCGCTGACATTACAGCCCACATCACGGAGCTGAGATCAATTCAGGAGCAATTGAATACGATGAACAGCCTGGTATCAGACCAGGAGTTCCTCATCGCTTTGATCACCTCTCTCCCAGAATCCTGGGACCAATTCACGAGCTCGTATTTAGCAGCGAACACCGGTTCCTTAACAATGACACCTACCACTGCTACTACCTCTTCGACCAGCCCCAGCCCCACGAACCCGATAATAAGTTCTCATGAGCTTGTTGCACTAATTTTGACAGAGGACAGGCGAAGGAAAGAGAAAGCCGGAGAATCTGCAGGATCATCAGCACTGTTCGCAAAGAACAATCAGCATAGCAATACCGGGAACAACATCAATGATGGATGTTTCAATTGCAGATCCAAGGGACACATAGTGAAGGATTGCTGGAGCAAGGGAGGCAGCAAAGAAGGCCAACGACCCAAGAACTACAGTGGTAACAGCTCCAGAGGGAGATGGAAAGGTAAGAAAAAAGGGAACTCAGCTAATGTTGGTACAGAGCATAATTCCGAAAATTCGAACCAAGAGTCAGCCTTCGCAGCTATCCACTCCGAGTGAACCCAGTTTGATTCGCATCTATCGAGAGACGCGTGGCTAGCAGATTCTGGCTGCACAGTCCACATTGCCAATAACCGAGATTTATTCACAGATTATACGCACCTTGAGGGCGAAACCATCAACGGACTTGGTGACAATTCGGTTAAGGCCCATGGCCGAGGTACTGTTAAACTTGAGAGCTATATCAATGGCCAGAAGGAAACAGTAACCTTATACAACACATTGTACGCACCAGCAGCAGCAAACAATTTGCTTTCAATTCCCCGCATAGATGATGCCGGAGGAGCGGCCACATTCCAACATGGTCAAGCGAGCATTCACAACAAGTCCGGGAGACTTGTCTTACAAGGTAAGAAGAAATTTCGCTTGTATTGGCTTGACGCAAAAGCAGTTCTGGTAAGGAACAGAGCCAATGTAGGAGAAAATACTAACCCAAACAGCTGGAAGACATGGCATCGCCGATACGGCCATGTATCTAATTCCACTTTAGAACTCCTCGTCAAGAATGACTCTGTAGAACTCACCATTGATCCAATGACAAAACCCGACTCATCCGAGATCTGCGAAGCCTGCATTCAGGCCAAGATGCACCGTAAGCCATTCCCGCATAAAGCCCTTCACCGGTCACAGAACCCAGGAGAAGGCATCCACAGTGACCTATGGGGTCCTGCACGTACACGGTCAACAGAAGGGAATTATTATTACATTTCTTTCACCGATGATGCTAGCCGCAGAATGACAGTCCTATTCTTGAGGAGTAAGGACCAGGCTAAGACGAAAGTCATGGAGCACATTGGATGGCTAGAGTGGCAGTGCGGTTTTAAACCGAAGTGAATTTGTGTTGATGAGGGATCCGGATACCTAAATGACAAGCTTATATCCGCGCTTGCATTACACGGCATCGAAGTTCATCAGACAGCACCTTATTCCCAGTCCCAGAACAGCATTTCTGAGAGACTAAACTGGACGCTCGTTGAGCTAGCGAGAGCAATGATTGCAGAAAAGGATTTACCCAAGAGTCTTTGGGAATTCGCTGTAATTCATGCTGCATACATCCGAAATCGATCCACGACAAAGGCCCTGCCTGCCGGAATAACACCGCACGAGGCATTCACGAAGGAGAAGCCCAATGTCTCTCACTTCCAAGAGTTTGGAGCACCAGTTTGGATTTTCCGTGAAGACGTTAAAACCCTATCAAAGCTTGACAACAGGGCAATTAAGCACATATTTTGCGGCCATATGGATGGCCCAAACGCAGTACGGTATTATGACACAAGGACTCACTGCGTCAAAATCTCCCGCAACTTTCAGTTCACTGATCCCGACATTGAATTCAATCTCTGAGGGGGAGAACAATGGGAACGCTGATAAGCCGTGAAAGCAGCCACACATGAAACGCAGCTATTTTGCGATTTTCAGTATAAACAATCACGCAGACATCCCGAGAAGTTTCTGCGACACCTCACGCAGAGAGCTACCAGTCATATAGCTAGAGTTGCGCTCACACGGAGACGATCTCGAATAACCAGACAGTACCTAGGAACCCGCCTAGAAGCGCTGACGCTGACTTGGACTATAGAGGAGTTAGAAGGAATCTATATTTGGCAATCGCGGACGGAACTCAGTGGTCGCGACCACCTCCAGAGACACTTTGTTTGTCACGGCATTCCTGGAATTAGTGGACATGTGTGTCACATGCAAGCGGAGGGCTCCGAGAATGGAAAAGCGGCGAATACCCCGAACGGCTATAGCTCCGAGGTCCGTGCAGATCCGGAGTATGACCAAGATGAATTAGGTGACCAATGCCAAAGCGCGCTCCAGGTGGAGCTGTCCAATCAAAGATGGCAACAGCCGAAACGCGATCAATATAGTTGAGCCGCGAGAGTTTGACAGTGCCCACGAACCGTACAAGCCGCTCGCGAAGAGACCCCGACCTCAGTAGGAGAATCTGAATAGGGCTAGGATGAAGAAGAGACGCGTCTAGGCAAGAGCGTCGCCCGAGCTGCGAGTCGCAGACCCAGCATATCACCAAGATACCATAATATTTCAACTTCGATCGATCGAGTCTGAACTGGTGTTCGATCTACCGGTATAGGGAGCCAATAGCGTTAATCGAGCAGGGATTTCGAGTCAGATTTCACAGATAAACGGACCAGTGTATGTAATATTTATTTAGTCATCACAATAAGAGAGTAGTATAAAAGAGCAGGCAGTTTAACAGTACAGTAGCAGACCCCGCCTCTAGACACAGCAGTGTTGTAGATAGGTTTGGCTCGAGAGCTCAGTAGCCCAGCGCGACTGTTCTTTCATCTGATATAAAGTGACTTGTGGTTTGGATTAATATCCATGTGGACTTGTGAACCTGAACTGTGGAATTGTGTCTGTGAACGTGTCTGTGTCCTGTGTCTTGTGTTTGTCTTGTCATTGTGTCCGTGAACGTGTTCTTGTGTGTCCTGTGTCCTGTGTTCTGTGTCCCTGTGTCCGCAAACCATCGTTGTGAGCTTGTTAAGCCAACGTGTTAGCACAAACCCGTTCCTCGGAACAAACCACGCCAGACCTTCGAGTCTGTTTCTTATACTAAGCAACCTACGTTCATCCGTGAACAAAGGAAAGCGCTCCTCGAACCAACAAAACGCACCACGCTCAACTACGAGACTCTCTCGGACGGTTGAAACCTGCACGCACTTGGCTATTTGACCTAATACTTGGTCTACACCCCCGAACTTAAACTATCATTCCTATTAAGGAAGGTGTTGTTGAGTGGTTTTGGTTAGGGTTTGGTTTTCATAGAAGTTAGCTTCGTGAACCTTTCTCGAACGTGATCCATCCGCACTAGGAGTGACTGTCTTTCAACGGCATGTATGTGCGCCGAAACAATGATCAGTTCGTGATGATCACGGTCTGGGTCAATGACTTACTGCTATTCAGCAACCATTCCACCATGCTAGAAGCCACAGCGACTGTCTTGAAGCGAGAAGTCGAGATCACAGATCTCAGAGAGCCAAAGAAACTCATCGGTATTGAGATCTACCGAGACCGTGCTACCAAGACAATTCAAATATCTCAAGAACATTATATCGACGGAATTTTGAAGCGTTTCGGATACAAGCAGATGTCCACATAGTGTTGGGCACGGGTACGGGTTCGGGTATAAAACAGTCAACCCGGACCCGGACCCGGCGAACCCGAACCCGAACCCGAACCCGCAGGTTCACGGGTTGTCCACGGGTTGTCCGAATTGATCGGACCACACATGCCGCAGCCTGCCGAAAAGGTTCAACACCTTCAAAACATGAAATATGTCCACCAATTGAGGTTTTTAAATGCATCAAGTGGTTGATGACAGGTTGGGAGTACCATTGAGAGCCTGTAGCCATGTTCAACTGCCTTAAAATGAGCTAAATTCCATAATAAATTCAATCTTAGCAGACCCGCGGTGTACCCGAGGGTTTTCGGGTCCACTAAAACTGGAACCCGTACCCATACCCGGGCCGACCCAACCCGGAAACCCGCCGGGTTGACCCGTACCCGTGCCCAACCCTATGTCCACAGTTTCCACTCCAATCGACCTGAATGTCGTGCTTGAGAAGAACAAGTCCGAGGGAAATACGAAAGATGCATTGGACAGCAATGAAGAGGGTATTTCACTACTTGAAAGGGACGCGTAAGCACTGGATCACATTTGGAGGCCCACATTTGGACTCCGATCAACTCTTCAACCACTATGGCGCGTACAGCCACATCGATTTCACATCAAACCCAGATGATAGCAGATCAGTGTCTGGCTATGTCTACCTCCTCGCAGGCGGCCCAATTGCTTGGCACTCAAAGAAACAGCCAACAGTTGCATTGAGCACCGCCGAAGCTGAATATTCAGCTCTCACCGCTGCAACCCGAGCCGCAATCTGGCTACGGTATTTATTTGAAGCATTGCCTTTCAACTTCCCAGCAGACCCGACATTGATCTATTCAGACAACCAATCTGCGATATCTATTGCCTATGACCCTCAACATCACGCGAGATCAAAACATTTCCGCATCGAAAATCACTTCATTCGGGAATGTATTGAGCACGGTACAATTAGTGTGGATTATTGCCCAACTAATGAAATGGTCGCTGATATTCTAACGAAGGCCTTACCTTGTATGAAGAATGATCAGTTCAGTTCGGACATGGGGATACTGCCAGCTTGAGGGGGAGTCTTGGAGTACAGCCTTGTACAGCCCGGGAAGATCCCGGAACTCTATGGAACAATCTGCCAGTATGTAGATTCATCTAGTGTATTCTATTTATTATGACTCCAATCATGACTCCGTATGACTCACATGTCTCAGTAGTATATAAGACGATGTATTCTGTACTATGAATAACAATTAACTTTATCCTGAACCACTACAATCTTCTGTATGATTTACCTAGACACACTCACCCTGTGTCTTACCAACCAATCTAAGTAAACTGCGCCAAGAAAGAACAGTGAGGCAACCTTCAGCAAAGAGTGAAAGGAGTCAGAACATTGGTACAAGTAGAAGTAGATAAAAAAGGAAAGAAAGGGTCAGAAGATTAGATTAATACAGCTATGTATCACACTTCATATGATTCTGACAATGAATACTGGTGTGATATATAGCTGTACTAGTCCAATCTTCTGACTCTTTCTTATCTATTTCTACTTTTACCAATCTTCTCCTTTCACTCTTGCTGAAAGTTGACTGAGTGAGTACTCATTGTCAGAATTATATGAATACTCCTCCTTTAAAATCAGCCCCTCCTCTGAATAGTCAACACCAACAAGAGCCTTTGCCTCCTGTAGGGTGTGGCTAGCTGCCACATAGGTGGCAACATGAAGATTGTCCATTGTGAGGGGAATCACTGGGCCTTGAGCTGCTGCTGCCTTGAAATCTGCCAGGGCATCCTCAAGGGAGGTGTGGATGGTGCCAGCCCCTTGGACAGCATATATCTTCATAACTTCAAGGGGGGCTTGAGGGCAGGAGGCAGAGTGGATCCTCGACATCAGAGGGGGTCAAGGGGAGGAGGGGAAGTCAATCGAGAACAAGGGATGAATGGCTGCTCACACCCCTCCCTGTTGAGAGGGCGGGGTGGAGCCTAAGACCCAGTGAGAAGTTGGTGGGATTGAATGAGATCTAGAGTGAAAAAGTGTGACCTAGACAAAAGTTCTCATATAAGCTCGTGTGATCACGAAAATGGCACTAATTTTGGATATCTGGCGAGATGCATTGAAATCAGTTGAGCCATGCTCGTCTCTTCTTATTTAATCACTCTTGCATGCCATTTGTCCGTCGTGCGCACGAGGAATGGGTTGGGATGATATGGGATGCATTGAACAGCTCCCTCAATCCATCTCACTTCATAACATGGGGCCGTGATCTCAGAATCAGAAAGGATGCATTCAAATGACTACTACACTGCAATACACAATACAAAGTCATCCCCTGGCCCTCGCGCACTAGCCAGTACAACGCAGGAGGTACACAGCAGCTCCCGATGAATGGGCGCTGAGGATAACGGGGTGGGATGGATGATACTCCAGAGCGACTGGGAGGGAAGACGGGATGGCAGGACGATAAGAGCTAGCGCTGGAGATACATGAGTCGGGCTCCACTTGGGCTGAATCACTCACAAGTTGTCTTCGTGCTCGTTGATAGTTACATTGGTAATCCAAGCATGCAAGAATCGAGACCTGGTCTCTTTCGGGTTGGACGCACTGGTCTGGGTGACGTTCACGAGCCAACCTTGGGGCAATTTCCTAGGCATATATGAGCGAAAAAGAAGATATTGGATGGTGAGTACCACATACTGCAAGTCCTCCTTATGCGCCTCCTGCGACAGTGCTCTGGCAGCGCCTCCACCAATGCCGGGACGCTACCATGGCTAGTCTTGAAAGAGGTGGAGGTCAGGGACCACGAAGTACCAAACAAGGGAAACGAGGGAGGACATACTGACACGAATCACAGCTCGAGCTCGAGACATCATGGAAGCCCTTTCTGAGGGGGGCACTTGGCGAGCAAGGAGGAGGACAAAGAAGCGCGGTGGCAATTACATGGGTCCACCCAAGGTAGGAGCGGAGGCGTTGTGCGGCTGAAGGGCAGAGGGGGGCACAAAGAGATGGTGGTGGGAGAAGAGAAGTGCGGCGAGGGACCATGGTACGTGCCAGCGCATTGACATTTGATTGACATCACGTCCAGTGACTTGAGTCACTTGTTGAAGCCAGAGACGTGCAGGAGTGATAAAAAGAGATTGATTGAGTGATGTTTACACATGCTCATAATTCATCTCGTGTCATCACCTGAAATCCCACGACGCAATATTCAATCTCAACATCTCCCATTACATTCCACCGACTTCTCACTGGGCCTGAGAGGGCTTGGTGTGTGAAAAGACCTGGAGGCTGAGGGTTGAAAAGGTGGCACTGGTGGCACTGAGCATCAAGAAAGTGCTGGGAGAGGCTGAGTGGCTGCATTGGGAGTAGGTGGGGTGCGAATGGCGGTGGTGCAGTGTGTTGGGCTCATGGGGATCTTCAGAGGCTGCAGGTGCACAGGGGTTTTGGGGCTCGCAGGGTGGGCATGCTCTCCAGTGTCACAGCAGGCATGCTATGTGGGGAGGCAAGCCTTCCAGGATGAGTACCTGATGGCGCCTGCCTGGGGGAGATGTTCAGAGACGCACTGGGTGCTCAACCTTTTTTGACGCACCAAGAGGTGTAGACACCGCAGTTGTCCAAGGCAGTAGGGCTGGAAATGAGGTAAAATGCAGGAGCCTGGGCCCAAGCACCGGGGTCAGGGTGGAAGGGGGGCAAGCATCGATAGGCTGATGTCATTGAGAGCGAAGAACAAGTTGATATTAGTCACAGGACTTGATCCGTATTTTTCGGGGGTATGGTGCTACCTGTGCCACCCAAAATCCTTGATCCCCAAAAACAAATGGAGGTACTGCCACTGGTGCCACACATGCCATGAGTTTCGTAAACAAAGAGTCTGTAAGCTACTGGCCCTTGTACATCACATAGCTGTCCTTGTCCCTCTATAGAGTGTCTGCAACTTTTGCCTGGAGTTCATCCCGTCTTCTGCATATTCCAGGGCGTAATCCTTTTTTTTCCCCACCTGAAAACCTTGCTCAGTAGAGTTTTGGGCTCCCCCCTTTTTAGCTCTCATTTCCTTCCTTTTTTCTTGTTTTTTGAATGCAAGAAGCAGCCGGTTTCTAAGAAACTTGAGTCAACCAAAGTGCAAGACTGAAGTCAAAGTAATTACTTCTCCCTGTGGGCTCTGTCCTGGAGCTTCTTCTCCTGGGTATGATCCAGGTTGACCTTAATGTCAGCTCTATAGCGGGACAAGACTCAGGCAAGTACTTCAGACAATGGGAGTTGCAATGTACTTTGAATCTGTTCTGATTTTTTTCCCTCTTTCCTTCAGACTGCAAGTCCCATTTTCCCTCAGACTGACTAGTAGTCCCGATTTTTCTCTTTTCATCACACACCCTCGCGCCCCCCTTCTCTTCCAGGCGAGGGATGCATTCGCCCCCACCCCGTCTCCTCCTCGGGGCTGTGCCCTGCGCGATTTACACGTTGACCGCTGCTATTGGGGCATCTACTGGGCCGCATGGTTCCCATTCTTTGCCACCCCGAGATACTGCTGGTGTACAGCCCCAGCTTCATTGTCACAAACCAAGTACATTTTTGGTCTTGGTTTTGGAAATCCAAGCTGTTGTTGTTGGCGCGGTGCACGACGCTTGCGCAGGTATTCCACTGTTTTGTCGAATTTTCCAATTCATCATCATAATTGAGTAAAAACATAAAAATTTCAAAAGCCACTTCTGCCTCCCTAAGTATGTTGCTGCTGCCGCCCCTCATAACGCACCCTCGATCTCTCAATCACTGCCCTACAAGCCCTCATCTCCTCCAGCTGCACCCACAATACCGCAACTTTTTCATATGTCCCATCTGCCGCAAACAAATGACGCAGGTGGACGTCGGCCGCGTCCTCTCCCAGACCGGGCAGCCGAGCCGGGTTGGTGGCCAGAAATTCGTTCAAAGTCTCGAGGCCTTCTGTGTCAAGCCCCGCTTCCTTGATGTGCTCGAGTGTTGTCTCCCTGTCGGGCCCCTGCTGGTGGTGTTGTCGTCGTTGGAGGGTGCGGTCACGGCCGTCTCATCCGTTGTAAATGTTCCACCGTCCGGCGTTAACGGCCATGGATGGCGGAAGCTTGGGATAGCTGAAAGCGTGAATTTGACCGGTCGAGGTTTTATGCTGCTGGTGCGGATTTAATTTGCGACGACCCAAGCACGGAACCAGGCAGCAGCGACAGTGCGCGTGCAAGGGGATATTGCACACACATGCGCATGCGCGCATCGAGGTCCCCGGAAGCGTCGTAGGAATGACCAGAGTGTGCGGTACGCCACAGCCCCAGAGAAGAGCGCCAGACAAGAAGAGCGCAGTCTGAAGGAAAGACGCAAGCAAGGGCGAATGCTGCACAGAGCGCGGGAGTGCTGGGTTGCTAGAAACAGCCTGGAGGGACTCGTGGGGACTGAGGGAGGGGGGACTGAGGGAGGCGGAGGAGGAGCAGGAGGCGAGGGGGACGGGCCACAAGATAAGGACAAACGAGGAGGGTGATGAGGGGAAGAAGGACGTGAGCAGCTGAGGGATGTCGACTGGGAACACAGGCTTGAGGCGCGGAGTCGCATTCGGCGACGGCTGCGTCGAGTGTCACGGCAAGTCAGGACGGCTGCACGCGCGCGCAGGAGCGCCGCCGATGCAGCCAAAGGGCTAAAGTCTGCGTCGATGGACAATATTTCGGGTAGACAAGCAGTGAGGCTCGCTGTACAAACACGATACACATCCAATTCTATGTGCGGCGTCTCAAACACGAAGAGAAGATATTGGCATATTGGCCCCTTCTGCCATCTGCGTGGCTTACGCACGGCCCCCCTTTGAGTTCAGTATGGGTGTTATGGCATGACCAGGCAGAAGTGGGAGCGATGGCGACGCGACGGCGACTGCGGTGCAGCTCGGTTTGGAGGACTCGTTCACTCTGCATTGGGGACCGATCTTCAGCCGAGGCGAGGGTGAATATGGCCTCTGTAACGAAAGTCAGCCAGAGTGTCGCGTGTAGCAGGCAATATGAGGTGTAGCTGTACCTTTATTGCAATGTACCCACCCCTGGCAGGGGGGTACATTGCAATCAAAACATCCTCTGGCTGGCCAGCCAAGGGGTGCCATTAATGCAATGTACGCTGATGTCCCACGCCTTCACCACATGCGGGCTCCCAGGCCGAAAATTCATTATTTCAGCTTTTGCCGATCTATTTTCCCGCCGGTAACCCGTAAATCCTTATATAAATTGCGTGGGATCCAGGGAATCACTGATTTCCAGTTTCCCATCAGGTCCCATCAGTTATTGTTTTATGGTTACAGCCGGGCCGTCTACGCACTCCTACTTTCAAAGTCAAAGTCAAACTTGAGTCCACCTAACAAGTCCAAATATCTTCACCTTGCGTCGCAACTGCGTCTTCACAAGCCTTTATTCTTTTCTCTTTTCATGACTTCAATAAAACACAAACGCAAAAGGCAGACACTGAATCACAGGCAAGCAAACACACATGCAACAAAGTCCAACGAGTATGCTCCTATGATATAACACTACATGCCTGTTGAAGGCGACACAATACGACGCCTGTTGAAGGCAACTTCTGCATCATGACTTCGGCTATCTGCTATCCCCTCATGTGCTACGGCGGCGTTTCCTAATCAGGCACAAGATCAGCACTTAGGCCTTCTCAGCTCATCAAACTCACGCAGGCACGTTCTCCTTGTTGCTCGAGCTCGGGCGTTCTTTCCGCTTATGGCGTCCAGAAGCCCCTTTCGCGGAGGTGTCTTCCTCGTCTGCTGCTGCTGGGCTACCAGTACGATCTGTATCAGATTCACACGTCAAGTCAAGCGGAAATAAGATGCACCTTCCAATGAACCCACCCGCCATCGCCAGCACACTGCCCATATCTACCACAGCAATCTTCCACTCTTTCAGCAGCGCCTCGGACCCCTCTTCTGCAGATGCCGCAGCCTCACCCCACCACAGCAACGCTCCCACGTACAGTAGCATCCCATTTCTCCCCGCCATTTGAGATATGTCCTCCCACTCCTCCACGTCAACGTGTCTCGACGACATTAGCTTTCCGCTGGGGAGGGTGCGCGACTCGGGCTGCACGCGCACCCACCAATCCCACCACCTCTTGGCAAATGACCCCTGCACTTCAATGGGTCCCGGCGCCGATATGAGCGGATTATCTTTCTCCCATTTGCGTGCGCACTGTATGAATGCCGGAATTTCCTCTGGGTGTAGTTCTGCATTTCCCTGAGGTACCGCCAAGGTCCCTTTGGCTGGAAATCCCCGCGCGCGTTCCAGTGCAATGAACTGCTCGACGCAAAACTCCCACTCCACCCCACCAAACTTCCTCGCCCGCTGGAAAGCCTGGAACACCATCTTCAGCTCTGCTGGCCACTGCTCTTCATCCGCCTGCTCCCATACGTGTCCTGTCCGCTGATATCCGCCCCCTTTGTCCGTTTTGCCAGCCGTGTCGTCAACACGTGGTTCTTCCCCGTCCACCGCCGCCCCTGTCGCCACCTCCGTTCTGTGTGCGTCTTCTTCGGCCTGCCCACCCACCGCCGCAGAAGCTGCAGCCGCCGCCCTTTCCACGTCCGATGTGCCGGTGTTGTGTGCGTTTTCCTCGCCCCCACTCACTGCTGCTGCTGTCGCGGCGTCTGATGTCGCGGCATCTGATGTCGCGGCGGCCAATGTACTGGTGGTGCCTGCAGCATGTGCCTCTTCCCCTCCCGCCACCGCTGCCGCTGCTCCCTGTGCGCCGCGCCATGCAGCCCTTGGTTTGGGTGGCTGCTGGACGATCACGTCGGCTACGGTGTCCGGGGCCTGCTGCGCCGTGCCGTCGCCTTCAATCACAAGGATTTGCTCCATTGCCGAGGTGGGTGTGATGGGGCCGAGTCCATGCTGAGCCCGCGCATCTGCGGCACAGTTTGCCTTGTCCACCTCCTCCAGTGTCATCGTTGCCAGGCGTCCCATATATGCAAGACCCTCCGCGTGCGACATTGCAGCGATCTCGACCCCCAACGCCTGCCCTACAATCGGCCCGCGGTAATCCGGTACATCCAGACCGTATGGCTCGTAGAATCCGTCCCAGGGCTGGAACACCGACTCGCTGTTGAGTAGACCGTCACTACCGAACAGGCTGTTGTTGCCCTTGTCGCCACCGAACAGCAAGTCCGACATTGAGATCATCAGCGCCTCTGGCATCGACGGTGACAGCGGGAGGATGGCCTTGCTGCCCGCTGGCTCTTTGGTGGCCGCGCTCGTGGCATTAGTTTCTTCCGAGTCGTGGGCCTCGTCCGCACAATCCTGCAGCGCTCTCGCTCGGCACTCTTCTTCCGCTGCGTAACCAAATCAATGTCGTAAACAAACTTCAATATCATTTTCCTTACTGAAGCATTTTTGCGTGAATCCTATGAAGCTGCGCTGCACCGCCTCGAACCCCGCGCGGTCATATTCGCTCCATACCCTCGGCGTGAGGCATCTGCAAAATCCGGAATGTATGCTGGCCAGTATTCAGCTGCTGGTCCTTCACGTCAGTCACAGATCTCACCTTCGCATCTCAAGTCTTCCTCCGTGCTCGAGAATGGGCCCGCACATCAAGATTGAAACATTCATGCCGTACTGTGCGTGGCAGGCGTCGGCGAAAGGCTGCAAGTAGAATGCCGCATTCTCTAACGCACTTTCAGATGCAAGTAAGTTCCCGTACCATCCACTGTGCAACTTCACTTACATGTTATACTCCTCCGCAGTAGTCGGTGTGTCCTTCGCGAGTGCTACTTTGTAGCCCTCCACCGCCGTTTCGTGTTCTTTTGCGAACGCAAGCTCTACCTCGGCGCGGAACGCCGGGCTTTCCGCTTTCCAACATTCCTCCGCCATGAGATTTCAGACCGTGATCCACGCGGCGTGAGGCTTAGGCATTCTCAAGACAGATGCCCAGCGAGCGTCCACGCGCGCTTTGATGCGCTCCGAGTAGAAGTTGCGGGAGTAGAAGTCAAGGGTTCGGGCCTGTAAGGGCAACCTCAGCTCGGCGCAGAGCGCGGGAGACTAGCGGGAGAATCCGAAGCAACTCAATTGAATGGTACTAAATACAGGTTTCTAGAATACGCACCTAGCGGGAGAATCCGAAGAGAAGAAAGGATGAGGATTCTCACGCTAGGCGAGGTTTTTTTAAGTACTAGCCAGTAGCACGTGTCCGGAGGGATCGGCAGAGGTCTCGAGCTTGATCACACAGCACGTGCCAGTGAGAGCGGCCGGACGGACGAAAGGGAACAGAGTCCGGAGGGACGGGAGGTGACGTTCCGGATGGAGGCGCAGGCTGGGGTGCGAGTCCGGAGGCCGGACGAAGGATCGGACGAGGAAGCGGGGCAGTGCGATGGGCCGGAGCCGGACGGACGGACGGATGGACGGACGGACGGGCGGTTCCCCTGACATCACCCCCCCCTTGGAATGCGGCGTCCCGACGCATGAATCGGACCTGGGCGTCGCGCCTCCGGAACGAGAGCGAGTCGAAAGCGGCCGAGGCGATCCGGCGCGGGGCGTTGGGGTAGCGGCGATAGTAGGCCTCGATGGCGTCTCGAGCGAAGACGTCGGAGTGCTTTACCCATTTATTGTGTTCCGGGCCGTAGCCTTTCCACCGCACCATGTACCAGAGGCTGCCATAACGGACCTTCGCTTCTAGGATCTCCTCGACCTCCCATTGAACGTCGTCGTCCGTCTGAAGGACGGGTGGGGGTTCGTCGTTCCGGGGGCGTCCGGGGAACGGGTCCGGTTCCGCGAGCTGGAGTTTCACCACCGGAAAGACCGGGTGGAGCTGGGAGTACCGGGGGGGGAGCTCGAGCTTGTACGCACCCTTTCCGACAACCTTCACGACCTTGAAGGGGCCGAGGCGTTTGTCTGCGAATTTGACGGACGGACGGGTCGTCCGGATGTCGGAGGCGTCTAGCCAGACTCGGTCGCCTACTTTGATCTCCGGGGCGGGCGTGCGTCGGCGATCGTAGTACAGCTTGAACTCGTCTTTGGCCTTAACGAGCGCGGCTTTGGCTTCCGAGACTCCGGACGCGATCCGGTCGCGGAACTCGTTCGCGGATTCCACGTTCGAGCGCAGTCCGTTGGGCTCAAATCCCATCCGGGGGAGCCTTCCGGTGTCCGTCATGAACGGGACTTGCTGCGTCGAGGAGTGGACGTGGTTGTTGTACGCGAACTCCGCGGCCGGGAGGAGCTCGTCCCAGTCGTCTTGTTTGTAGTTCGTGAAGATCCGGACGAACTGCTCGAGTTCCTGATTGACGCGTTCGGTCTGGCCATCGGTCTGCGGGTGGTAGGCGGTGGAGGTCGCTGGTTCTATCCCGATGAGGCGCCACAGTTCCGTGGTGAACTCCGCGACGAACTGCGGCCCACGGTCGGAGATGTATTTCCGGGGGGTTCCGTGGTGCCTCCAGACGTTCCGGTAGTAGAGCCGAGCGGCTCCGACCGCGCCAAGGCCGGTGTGGCACTCGTTGAAATGGGCCCGCTTACCCAGGACGTCGACTACGACCATGACCGCGTCGAACCCGTGCGCGTCTGGGAGCTCGACGATGAAGTCCACCGAGACGGTGTCCCAACGTTCTTCCGGGATTTCGGTCGGGTGGAGCTCTCCGTGGGGCAGCTTCCGAAGCGCCTTCGTCCGGTTGCATGGATCGCAGGTCCGGACGTATTGGCCGACGTGACGGGACAGCTGGGGCCACCAGTAATTCCGGGAGATGAGCTCGAGGGTTTTGAAGCGTCCGGCGTGTCCGGCGACCCGGGTGTCGTGGTGCAGGGCGATGATTCGGCGCCGGAGGTCCTTATTCCGCGGTACGACGACCTTACCGCGGTAGTAAAGGAGCCCTTCTGCGACACGCCACTCGGACGACCGGGGGGGGCGGACGTTCCGGTTCTTGAGGAGTTCTCGCGCGACGAGCGCGACGGGGTCCTCAAGGTCCGGCTCACCCGTGAAGGCCTCCCGGACGTCACGAAGGAGGGGGACCTCGGGTCCGGCCACCACGACACCTTCCAGTGCGCGGACGTGGAACAAGTCCGGGCGAAGAAGGGTAACGTCCGTGTTGTCCGAGCCCACTCCGTGGTCCGGACGGCGGGACAGCGCGTCCGGACGGCCCATGAGGCGTCCGGGCTGGTGGTGGAGCGCGAAGTCAAACCGGGACAGGTACAGGGACCACCGCGCCTGCCTCCGGTTCAAGTTCTGCGCCTTCCGGAAGTACTCCAAGTTTTTGTGGTCCGTCCAGATCTCGACCGGGTGCTGCGTACCTTCGAGGAAGTGTCGCCACTCCTCTAAGGCCCGGATGATCGCAAGCATCTCCTTGTCATGGATCTCGTAGTTGCGCTGGACGTCACTCAGACTTTTGGAGTAAAACGCGACCGGATGCCACTTCCCGTTCGCGTCTGGCTGAGACAGGACGGCTCCGGTGGCGTAGTCGGAGCTGTCCGCCTCGACCCGGTATGGACGCGACTCGTCGGGCAGGACCAAGACGGGCTCCGCGGTTACCGCATCCTTGAGGGCTTGGAAGGCGGCAGCCGCGGCAGCGGTCCAGGTCCAAGCGACGCTCTTCTTGGTGAGGTCGAAGAGGGGCCGCGCGATGTCCGAGAAAGCCCGGATGAATCTCCGGTAGAAGTTCGTGAAGCCGAGGAACTGCTGCACGTCCTTCCGGTTCTCCGGAGCCGGCCAGGCGGCGACTCCGGCGACCTTGACCGGGTCCATCTCGACGTGGTTGTGCGAGATGATGACGCCGAGGTACTCGATCGACGACTTCTCGAACTCGCACTTCTCCGGCCGGAGGTAAAGCTTGTGCGCCCGGAGCCGCCGGAGGACTTCTCGGACGATCTCTCGGTGGCGCGCGAGATCGGAGTGAGCGATGAGGATGTCGTCAAGGTATACCATGACGTCTCCGGACAGGATGAGGTCTTGGAAGATGTCGTTCATCATCGTCTGGAACGTGGCCGGGGAGTTGGTGAGGCCGAAGTACATCACCAGGGGCTCGAAGAGTCCTCGGTTGGTACGGAACGCGGCCTTCCACTCGTCGCCTCCCCGGATCCGGACGTTGTTGAAGCCCCACCGGACGTCGAGTTTTGTGAAGAACCGGGCTCCCTTTAGGCGGTTAATGAGGTCGTTAATCAGCGGGAGCGGGTATCGGTTCTTCACGGTCATCGCGTTGAGCGCTCGGTAGTCCTGGACGAACCGGAGGCTTCCGTCCTTCTTCTTGATGAAGAAGACCGGAGACGCCATCGGGGACTTGGACGGACGGATCCGGCCGGTGCTCAGCCCATCCTCGATGAACGCGTCGAGTTCCTTCTGCTCGAGGGGGGAGATCGGGTAGACCTTGCAGTTGGCCGGCTTTGCGTCCGGGACGAGTTCGATGGCGTGGTCCCACGTCCGGCGCTCCGGTAACGCGTCGAACGACTCCTTGTCAAAGACGTCGGAGAAGTCCTCGACCCAGGTCGGAACCGAGGTCCCAGGCGGGGCCGAGTTCCGGGCGAAGGCCTCCGCGAGCCGTTGGGAGACGGTGCTCCCGGCGCGGATTTCCTCGGCCGGAGCGAACGCGGTGTAGAGGATCCGGTCGCCTTCTTCTAGCTCGTCATCGTCGTCTTCGTCCGGGTCCGGAGTGAGGTCCGGATAGTCGTCTCCGTCGCCATCCGGATCGTACCCGTCGTCTCCGCACCACTCCTCCGAGTCAATGGCACAGATAGACGGGACGGGACCTTCGCGGAGCTGTCGGAGGATCGCGGCGGAGATCTTCGCGCTGCGACGGACGGCGCGAAGCTCGTCTCGGCAGGTGCTGCAGCTGGTCGGGCAGCGGGTCATCCGGACTTCCTTGGTTTCCCAGTCGATCTCCGGGTTGTGTTTCTGAAGCCAGGAGTAACCGAGGATGACGTGCTGCTTCCCGAGCCGCGTCACGGCGAGTTGGATGCGTTCCGAGTGACCCTTGTAGTTGACGACCATATCGACTACGCCCGTAATGCCTCCGGATGCATTGGGTGTGCCGTCGACGTTGAGGACCGGGATAGGCTGGGAGAGCTTCCGGACGGGAAGGTTGCGGGAGATCACGTACTCCGAGTCAATGAAGTCTCCGGTCGCTCCGCAGTCGACCAGACCTTTCACGGACACCTTAGCCGCGGTTTCTACCGACTGCATCTCCAACGGAATGTGCAGGGAGTTCCGGCCCTCCACGGAATCAATAACGTACTGCCGGGGCAGTTTGCGTTCCCATCTCGGACGGTGGACGCGGGGAATGGAAGGGGTTTTTGCCTCCGGGGCGGGAATAGGGGGCTCCGGCCGGGGGGCGGAAACCGGAGCAGGGGGTGCGTCTTTCGTTTCAACTGCTGATTTATTGGGTATATCTTTGTACAGGCAGGAGTAACGATTAGGGGACGCGACCGAGGGCGCACCGCTCACTCGACCGCGTCCGGAAAACCCTCCGGCTCCGCGTCTCCGGCGTCCGGCTCGGTCGGAAGCCCGGCGGTAGTAGAGAGGCGCGCGAAGAGCTCTCCGAGGAGGTCGTCTCCGAGTTGACGGACGACCTCGTCCAGGACGTCTGCGTGCCGGACGTCCGAGGGAGCCGGGCAGTCTCGGGCGAGGTGTCCGGACGCACCGCAGCGGAAGCAAGCGCGCGGTGCGAAGCGCGCGCGGGTCCGGTCAACTTCCATCGGAATGCCAGGCGGAAGGGCGGGCGCCGGCGCGGCTTTGGGAGCAGGCGTGAAGGAGGGGACTGGGAGGAACGTCCCAGTGCGAGGGCGTGCGGCCGGAGCCGGGGCGCGAGTCGGAGGTGCTCCCGCTCGGACGCGGGCGAGGGCGTCGTACTGACGGAAGGCGCGGAGACGCCATCCGGCGTAGTCTAGCAGCGCCGGAGCGGTTCCGGACGTGGTGATCGCTGCGTTGATCCTCGGGTCGAGCCCCGCTCGGTACTTGGTGACGCGGACGAGCGGATCCGTGTACCCGGCCGTGGCGGTGAGTTCCTCGAAGTCGTCCGTGTACCGGTAAACGTCGCGGGAGCCCTGGTAGTAGCTGTGGGTCTCCAGCCGGAGGAGAGCTTGGTCTTGCTCGTTTTCCTCGACGAACCGGAGCCGGAACTCGGACTCGAATTCCGCCCAGGACGGGAATGGGAACGGAACGATTGCGGACTGTCGTTCGGCCCATCGTCCGGCCGCGTCTCGCGCCATAAAGGACATGGCGTACCGCACGAGTTTTTCCTCGACGAGCTGTCCGTGGACCATGAAGGCTTCCGGAACCAGTCGGAGGTATGTGAGGACGGAGTGGAGGAACATCCGTCCTTGGGTCCGGTCGCCGTCGAAGACGGCCGGGGGGTTCGGTCGGAGAACCGATTTTGCTGCGGGGGTGAGGGTGGTAAAGTCTGGACCCACCGCCGGAGCCGGAGCGGCAGGGACGGGGGCAGTCGCGGGTGGATTTTGGTTGTTGTGTAAAACGCGGAGGAGTAGGGCTTCGATGTTTGCGAGAGAGCCTTCGACCGCGGTCAGCCGGGATTCGGGGTCGGCAGCCGGTTCCGGGATGTAAACATCCGGGAGCTCGGGTGGCGCGGACCCGCTTCCGGGCGTCGGAGCGTCCATCAAGGAGGAGGGGTCGAGGTTGGAAGTCGGGGAGGCCGGAGCGCTAGCGTAGCAGTCCGAGTCCGAGTCTACACCGAACTTCGCAATCTTGACCAGTTGATCCCTTAGATCCTTTCTTCTGCTGTAAGGGCAACCTCAGCTCGGCGCAGAGCGCGGGAGACTAGCGGGAGAATCCGAAGCAACTCAATTGAATGGTACTAAATACAGGTTTCTAGAATACGCACCTAGCGGGAGAATCCGAAGAGAAGAAAGGATGAGGATTCTCACGCTAGGCGAGGTTTTTTTAAGTACTAGCCAGTAGCACGTGTCCGGAGGGATCGGCAGAGGTCTCGAGCTTGATCACACAGCACGTGCCAGTGAGAGCGGCCGGACGGACGAAAGGGAACAGAGTCCGGAGGGACGGGAGGTGACGTTCCGGATGGAGGCGCAGGCTGGGGTGCGAGTCCGGAGGCCGGACGAAGGATCGGACGAGGAAGCGGGGCAGTGCGATGGGCCGGAGCCGGACGGACGGACGGATGGACGGACGGACGGGCGGTTCCCCTGACAGGGCCTTGACTGGTTTCAACGGCTCCAGCTCCTTTTTATCGAACAGTTGCTTGAAGGTCTTGGTCTTGGGTCCCGACTTCTTCCCTCCGCCTCCGTACTCGGTATTATACCAGACACCGATCTTCTTCTGCAAGAGGGTGAAGTAATCGGCGCGGCGCTTGGCCTCCTCTGCCAGCAGAGTGTCGACGTTGATGGAGAGGTCAACATTGTCGGCCACGTCCTGCCCCTCCTCTAGGTCGTTGTTCCACGCAATGTTGTAGCCATAGGTCGCCAAGTACAAATTGGCCGCGCGGCTGTAAAACGAGCTAGTCTCGCCGATCTCTGCCGCCGCGATGTAATCCTCCTTGAAGCCCTGAAAAAACGCGAGCTTGGTGCCATGCACCCAACCCGGCTTCCCTGGTTTTACGGGGCCTAGTCCTTTGCGCTCCCGCCTTCGTTTGGACGTTCCTTCACGCGGCATGATTTTCAAAAGCAAGACGAATTTTCTACCACGTGAATACGCATCTATCAAAAACCATTCATTTCACAAGACAAAACGACCCTCAAGCAATTATCTAAACGTCCTTGTCGAAGTCCTCCTCATCCAGCGCAAACCAAGACGCCACCCGCAAGCTGCGCGTCATAATCAAGTCAGGTTCTTCGCTGCGATTCTGCAATTCGAGATACCGTTCCCCCATATGCTCACTAGCACCATCAGTGCCTGATCAACTAAAACAGCCGGAAACAACTCAAGCGCTGCTCGACACAAAGCCACCTCCGCAAATTGCGAAATTCAAGGCACCCGACGGCTGGGCCCAAGGAGTCTTGGGGCTCATAGGAGGGCGGACGCTGCGTCCTGGTGTTCCCTCGCGCTCGTGCTTGATTGCGGCGGTCGCAGGCGCCGCCATGGCCTTCACTGGAGAGGAGTTGGGCGTGACCGGGGCGGACTTGTGCGGGGCCGAAATGGTGGGGTCCATGGGATGTGGGTGGATGCCCCATTTACACAGAGCTTGCCACGCCTCGATGCACTCCTGCATCGTGGCCTATTTAGGATGGCTGTTGTCTGGATAGCCGGTGACGCTCGCCTTGGCCTCCAGCCTACCCGCCAGCCAAAAAATCAAGTGAGCCACCATCTGTACCCCAAAACCGCACTCACCAGTCCACAAAGACGCCCACCTGCCAGCCCTGGGAGACGAGGTAGAATGGACTGGTCGCTTCCCGGTCCGCAGTCCCTCGAAATGGCGGCAAACAATAATAATGCGAGTCCCTCTCCCTGCGCACATCCAGAATCAGTTCATCCACGGTGAGGTTGGTAGGGATGTAAGACATAGCAGTAGATGGTGATAAGAGGAAGCGATATGGGACGCCAATCTTTGATCAAGGAGTGGGTAAGCACATGTGTTTCTGACCACCTGCTCAGATTTTTTCCTCTCCACCACTTGATGGCGTGGACTGTGCGCAAAAAATTCAGTTTGTTAATAGCATTCCGCCCTGAAGGTGCGTGTCTAATTCTTTGCGAAATTATTATGTATTGAATCTTCTACGTTCATCAGACTTTCAGGGGGACGCTGAGTGCGCGAAAGCTTGTGCCCTCTTCGCTCTGCATGACAAGTCCAAAATTCACTCGTACAACGATTTGCTTCTCGTTTGCGCCCTCCGAGACGCTCGAATTGGTACGTCTTCCCTTCCTGTCTTAGCCAAAGGAAAACCCACTCAAGTATAAGGACAGCCTGTGCAAAGGGGATTGCTGCGCGTCGCAGTGTCATTTACCAGCCGTGGAGACTCAAGGTGTGGCTGGCCCTACATGACCCACAGCCCCCTCAACGACTTATGCCAGACAGGGAATCATCCGCGAATCATCCGCGAATCATGACTGAATCAGTACCACCTTGCGAGATGCTGGACTCATTGAACACCAGACACGAAAGGGCAATGATAACGCACGAGTTGGAGACACCGAACCATGTGGAGCAGGTGCAACGGTCCGCAGGGACCCCATTTCGCGACTCCGTCAAGCGAGTATAACCGAAGCGATCCACATATTGCGTGAAAAGATGGCGGAAAAATGGGCGAAGGCGGCGTTCCATTGGGCAAGTATAGCCGCAAGTCCGCCCTTTTTGATTGATGTGTAACTGATTGCATTTCCTGCAGTACTCCAGTTTTTCGTGGCATCCCATGTCGCACATGTCGCACAAGCACAAAGTCAGTAAACCGAGACTGACCGTGGCGGGTACGGTGGCGACGACATCCTTCCCGGCAGTCAACCAGCGACGGGTGCGCACGAAGTTGGGGGTAGTGGCAGACAAAGGAGGCCCGTCTGCGGCGCCCGAGGAGGGTTACTGGGAGGACGACCTGCGAACAAATCTAGCATGGGAATCGGAATTTTTCTCCTATCAACTAGGCAACGAGTCTCTGGAACCCCGCGTAGACGAGACAGCCAACATCGGGATCACGGTGATTGTAAATGCTCCAGAACCCATTAAATCGGTTAGTTGACCTGGTACGAGGGAGGTGGGACTGACTGGGCACCCAGGACCGTCCGCTACGCAATTGGTATCCATACCGTGACAAATACCTGTCTGAAAACCTTTGGTGGGAAGGGCGCGAAGGGCGCAGGTCTGCAAAAACTTATGCGCGCTGTGCTGGTTCGCACTGTATGGATCCGCAACGCGAATGTCCGAACCGCACATGCGAGGGGCTTCCTGAGTGGCGCTGCATGGATCAGGCTTGTTTCAGGGAGATCATGTTTTGCTCGGGGTGCATCGTGGCCGCCCATACCCATCACCCGACACATTTTGTGGAGGTGGGTGCCTTGCCGTTTCCCGACTTTCACACTGACGTATTGCGCTAGAAATGGAACGGCATACACTTTGCTCGTGATCGGAGGGGTTTGCAGCGACTTGGCCTGCGCGTCCAGCTGGGACACCCACCTGGTGTCATTTGCCCCTACCAGCAGGCCGCGGCTCACGATTTCGTCTTGTACAATTTAACAGGTGTACATGAGCTGAGTGTGGACTTTTGCGGGTGTCGAAGCGGCATCAATTACTCGGATCCCCCTGTGGAACGTCGGGTACAGCTGTTGCGGGCATGTTGGTGGCCGGCGATGATCACTGCACCTAATATGTGCGCGACGTTCACGCTGCTGCGGCTTTTTCAAACACTGAATTGTCTGGGTAAATTGTCGGCGTATGATTTCCTGCACGGGCTGGAGATTGTAACGAACCACGACGGTTTGGACAAACTGCTGGTGAGTATCGACGGAGATAATAAATGATAGGAATGCTGATGGAAAATAATAGGACCGCTGCAAACCCTTCATGCACATCATGTGGCAGTGGCGGAAGGTGAAACACCACGAGCGAGTGAAACGCGGACACTGTGTAGGAGGGGCAAAGGTGACCAAGCAGGGCGAGTTAGCCATCCCCTGTCGAGCTTGTCCGCAGCCAGGATAGAACCTGCCGGATGGATGGGAGAATGTGGAGCCGTTTTACAAGTAAACAAGGGCACTAAATTCTTCAAAGTGCTGAATGAACTCAACAGATTTCTCTACACACTGTTTCTTGCACAAGACGCGAACTTCCGGTTGTCGAATCACTGTGTTTCTTCCAAGGCGGCAGACCCGATTATGGGCGATGGGATGGGCTATTTTTGCAAACGGTATGGCGAGGATGGTTACCACGCCCACATTGCCAAACATGTGAATCAAGAAGAAATTTCACATTGTTCCGGATTCCGCGCCATGTTCTTGGCAAACTCGAAGCGCACAAAGGGGTTACGCTCAACGGGGATCGCAGGCGTCACCTGTTCCAGACACAATATGTGGCGAGCGAATGGGATCGGGGATTTGCAAGTTGGGGAGCGGTGTGTGAACGACCTTTCTGGAAAAAGAAGTAAGTGCTAACTGAAAAATGGTGCAGACAATGCAACTTGGACTTCATTCTGCTGTCGGCTTTGACTGGTATCATCTTGCTGTGGCTGATGTTGTCGTACGACATCGCTTGTCAGTACGCAATCCACTTGTGGGACCGGATGTCGCGAGTGCCGGAGCCGCTGCGCTTCAAACTAGCACCATCGAACGTGTGGTGGAAAGTGCCCAATTTCCATCTCCCAGGCCACACCAAGAAATGCCACGCACCCCACTCGTTCCACTGGACGCCAGGGGCTGGGAAAACTCATGGGGAGACGATTGAGCAAAATTGGGCGTTTTCCAATGGAGCGGCGGGATCAACGAGGCTGATGGGGCCTGGATCACGTCAGGCATCCTTGGAGGACGTATTTGGTTTTCACAACTATGTCAGATTACTCGCCATGCGTGAGTCATTTATCTTTTGCGTTGATTATCACAACAAACGTCACCGGTGCAGATCGCGTTCTAAGCAGCTGGCGACAGCGATCAAAAAAGGGACCGAGCACCAAGAACTGTTCGACATGTTTACAAGGGGAATGGAGGAAGAGCATGCGAAAGAAGTGCAGGATTGGACGGCGTGGGTCGACCGCTGGGAGTCCAAGCAACACACTACGTCAGACGACTCACCGTTTGATTTGAAAGAGCAAGGTACGCGGTGGAGCGGACTAACGCAGAATGAATGACTCATTGTGGCACAGTCAGAACCCTCCACGACATTCAACTGGAAATAGCTGGAGAGGAGTTGCTTTACACCGGGGAGGGAGTGGAGGTGGAACGAGAGCACACGCCATCGGCTTTTATCACCATGGGTTTGGAAATCGAGACAACCCAGTACGTGAGCAGAATTGACGCGGATGTATTTCTGACAGTTGTATGGAAGGCGTAAGCTGACTGTTGACGTGAGAGCCCTCAAAGACCCTTCAGCAACTCAGCTGCTGGGTTTCACTAAGCGCCAAACGGCGCTTCTGAAAACTATCCACAAGTTCCGTCAACTTCAGGCTGTGTATATGCCGACGGTGCGCAGTGTGTTATCGCCCGCCCAAAAGCAGGTATTCAACGGTGGTGGCGACCAGTTAGCCGAGGCCACTTGTTTGTTCATGCCCTCAGAGATCGCGGACAAGCGGATGAGAGCAAAAGCCTGCACTGTCGGCCTTGCGGAGATCGAACAACGTATGCACGATGGAGAGACAACAGAGGCGCTGGAGGCAGTGCGGGGAGGTTTGCGGACGCGGACATCGACAAACTGTTTCAAGATTAGGAATTTTACGGGCAGGGTTTAATGACAAAGGGTCAAGGGCTCTTACGGCAGGTCAACATAACCATTCATATTGCAAAGGTGCGATACCGGTATTCGAGGGCAGCACTGCTGACGCTGAGGGCTCATGGGAAATGGGAGGACCGATTACGGGTGCTGGCAGATGATGATGTACGCGCTCTCAATGAGCACGCGCTAACGGATGAGGAGAAGGCCCAGAACGAGCATTGGGCAGTAATTGGGGGTGCATTCATCGAGGGCGGGGTTGCACGGGCCGCGGGTGTGGCGAGAGGTGAGGGATCCCACTCTTTGTCTTGGATTTGGTACACTGTAGGGATTATGGCCCTGGAGAACGATCAAGGCAAATTGGACGACGGTGGGTATTTTATATTATTCCAAAAATAACGACACGCTGATGATATTCACGCCCATACCACTGCGCGTGGAATATTGCAAGGCTCTTGCACGCAAACAGCGCTACGCACCTATAAAGCCCAGAAATCCGCAGTAGTTAGTGTGGGGATGACACCCCTCGTCCCCACACTAGTTACTGGCAAAAACAGGCCCCCAGGGCATCCTGCAATAACTATGAAGATATCTTTGGATACCTTTGGAAAATTTTGGGCATTTGGGACATGTAAAGGTACCCCTGGGCTACTCTGAATAACTTTTAATAAATATTGGACCTGAGGGTGTATCTAGGCTATCTTTAGCCAAAGCTGAATAACTTTCAATAAATATGGACTCGGTAGTACATACAGAAGTACCTGCCACCTAATTTCAATAACTTTTGATAATTATGGCACTGGAGGGTCATCTGGGGGTGCTATCCTGCTAATTTCAATACCTTTTGATAATTATGGCACTGGAGGGTCATCTGGGGGTGCTATCCTGCTAATTTCAATACCTTTTGATAATTATGGCACTGGAGGGTCATCTGAGGGTGTTATCCTGCTAATTTCAATAACTTTTGATAATTATAGCACTGGAGGGTCATCTGGGGGTGTTATCCTGCTAATTTCAATAACTTTCAATAATTATTGTACTTCTCAACTCAAAATGAGTCGCACTGACCCAAAAAGGAAATTCCTGATATAATACAGCAAAAAAAATCGAAAATTGCTAGAAAAAATTAGTCCAAGCTAAGATCACGGCCTCCACCTTCTGCACAGTCTACTGCCAGCACAGACATCTGATGCATCAGCTCAGAGAGGTCTATCCCAAAACGGTAAGCACCATCAGGGAGAGCACAACAGGAGCTAAAACTTAGGTTTAGGGTCTATTTTTAGATTTTTAGTCTGTCCTGCCCTTCCCACCTCTCAAGCACCCAAGGTTACCACAAATCTGAACTAACTTGTCAGAGGGTAATGTTTGTTTGTATCTCCTAACAAGTCAGTCACCCCCGGGCCAAATATTAAAGCAGTCACAAAATAATGTAATGAGTGTCACACCACAGTTACCACCTGACCCCAACCAAAGTCATAATCATTGGGTCACATTTGGTCCCAATCCCCCCGCTACCACAGAGTGAGGTTACAAAAGTCAGTAAATTTTGTGACCCACCCAAAATACCATCTGTACCATGGATATCGTTTCAGACATCTGCAAATTCTGTGACCCACCGAAAATACTATTGTTACCACTAACATTGTTCAGAAGTCAACAAACTTTGTGACCCACCTCAAATACCAGTCATACCACTGATATCATTTTAGAAGTCAGTACAATTTTTGATCCACTTGCATTACCACTCCTATCACAGACCCATTTTGGAAGGTCAGTAAATTTTGTGACTTTACTAAACTGCCACAGATCTCCCCCAAAACACTTCAAAAATATGTCCAGTGCAAGCTACTGATACCACCAGTTTATCTTTCCCAAAATGGGCAGACTATCCTTATCTTTGACCGTAAGGTATTATTTCTCATGGGGTTTGACACCACGGCCTCTCCTATCACCCAAAACAGTTTAAATGAATATTTTATTGCTATTTATTGCCGCGTTTGGAAATGTATTTTGCGTTTTGCGCCTCAACCAGACCACGGATAACAAAACGGATTGGACAGCCAGACAGAGCTTCTTTGGGTCTACAACTTTGATTTTGCTGACACATTTCCTTTTTTAGCCACTACGCCTTTCGCCCAAAATGGAAATACTTTGTTTTTGCTATTGCTTGGGTGCAGATTGGCCGTTTTCCTTGGTTGAGCTTTTCAGCTGTCATGTTTTGTGGATGTGGATGTAGCCTGAGTCACATTGGGAGGTAGGGAAGCAGAGTAACATGGACATCACATCCAAACCTCGAAATGTATTTCGTGTTTTGCACCACAACCAGGGCACTAATCGCAAAACGGATTGGACCGCCGGAGACCGCCGAAGTGGCTCCACAGCTTTGGTTTTGACTCTATTTTTGGATTTTTTGGCGTCTCAGAGTCTTCAGGCTGACACATTTCCTTTTTTGGCCACTACGCTTTTCGCCCAAAAAGGAAATTCTGCGTTTTTCCCCTTATTTGGGAGCATATTGGCCGTTCTCCTTGATTTAACTTTGCAGTTATCATACTTTATGGATGTAGATGAGGTTCACATCACATCTTGAGGCAGGGAAACAGGGTAACATGCACATAATGTCTGAACTTCCAAAATTCGATCCCTGCCCTTCCTACCTCACACAGACCCATGTTCAGCTGTCAGAAGTCTCAGCACAGTATCATAGCATCATTGGGTGGTGCTTCCACCTAGCCTTGCCCTACTCTGGGCATCATATAGATGAACTTTGAGCCCATAGATTATTCACTGATTTGGCGTTTTCCCTGCCTTTCCTTTGTGTGGTGTACCTTTCCAATCATCCCACATGACCTATTGGATGTATGAACCTGTTTTTAAGACTTCCATTGATCTTTAGTCAACTACATATGGAATTTGGTGATGGTCAGGCTTCAATCAGATATTCAGGTTATCCAGACTGGTTTGTGGTATTGGAACTAGACCTAAACCCTCCCAATAGTTGCCCAAGGCATACCACATCAGGGAAGCAAAAGACCAAAGCAAAATATTGACTTGAAGTTGAGATATGTGAGGTGACAGCTTTTGATCATTTGTCAAATAGGGCCTTAAGCACTGCATATAATGGAAAGAAAAGCTTATAAACTGCATTTTCCACTGTTAAAGAACAATATTCACCTTTATTTGAAGGGATTTGGTCAAGTTTCTACCAAATTGTGGTTGAGGGCATAAGTGCATTACTACAAATTATTGCCTTTACACTGTGCACTTTCCAAAACACAATCTGCTCAAATGTTGAGTAAAATGATTGAAATAAAGCTTGGGATTGGTGTTTTACCTTGTAGCTTCTCACTTCTGACATTCATTTGGCACCAAGTGTCCTCCTTGGCCCCCAATTGGTAATTTGATGGGGAACTGACATTTCACAATTCTCATGGTTCTGGCCATATATTGAGGTAAATTTTGGGCTCTGGTGGTTGAGGCATGTCATTGTAATTGTCCTATGTGGTTGAATGGGTGGTCAGCCCAATAGAGCACAGAGGATGGTGTGAACATTTATGTGCTACATATTTCCCTTCACTCCCAATGTGGTTGATAGTGGCATGGCTACAAAGTCAGTTGTAAGTGTCTAAATACATTCTAGAAGCATTAGGACCCTGTATGTAGCCAGTCAAATGCCTGGTACTCACAAAGTAAGGCAAATATCGAATTTTACCACCTGATCAATAAATTGTGTATATGTTTGTCATGCACTCAAGAAACTGACCCAAACCACTAGAAGAACCAATGAGTATGGAAAGAGAGTAGCCTGGCTTGGATCCAGCTGTTCTGTGTGAAGTGTTAAGGTCAGGAGTACAATTTTGGAAGTTCAGACATTATGTCCATATTACTCTGTTTCCCTGCCTCAAAATGTGACATACACCTCATCCACATCCATAAAATATGATAACTGCAAAGTTAAATCAAGGAGAACGGCCAATATGCTCCCAAATAAGGGGAAAAACGCAGAATTTCCTTTTTGGGCGAAAAGCGTAGTGGCCAAAAAAGGAAATGTGTCAGCCTGAAGACTCTGAGACGCCAAAAAATCCAAAAATAGGGTCAAAACCAAAGTTGTGGAGCTGCTTCGGCGTTCTTCGGTTGTCCAATCCGTTTTGCGATTAGTGCCCTGGTTGTGGTGCAAAACACGAAATACATTTCGAGGTTTGGATGTGATGTCCATGTTACTCTGCTTCCCTACCTCCCAATGTGACTCAGGCTACATCCACATCCACAAAACATGACAGCTGAAAAGCTCAACCAAGGAAAACGGCCAATCTGCACCCAAGCAATAGCAAAAACAAAGTATTTCCATTTTGGGCGAAAGGCGTAGTGGCTAAAAAAGGAAATGTGTCAGCAAAATCAAAGTTGTAGACCCAAAGAAGCTCTGTCTGGCTGTCCAATCCGTTTTGTTATCCGTGGTCTGGTTGAGGCGCAAAACGCAAAATACATTTCCAAACGCGGCAATAAATAGCAATAAAATATTCATTTAAACTGTTTTGGGTGATAGGAGAGGCCGTGGTGTCAAACCCCATGAGAAATGATACCTTACGGTCAAAGATAAGGATAGTCGACCCATTTTGAGAAAGATAAACTGGTGGTATCAGTGGTAGCTTGCACTGGACATATTTTTGAAGTGTTTTGGGGGAGATCTGTGGCAGTTTAGAAAGTCACAAAATTTACTGACCTTCCAAAATGGGTCTGTGGTAGGAGCGGTAATGCAGGTTGATCACAAATTGTACTGACTTCCAAAAATGATATCAGTGGTATGACTGGTATTTGAAGTGGGTCAGAAAGTTCATTGACTTCTGAATAATGTTGGTGGTAACAATGGTATTATTGGTGGGTCACAGAATTTTTTGATGTCCCAAACAATATCCATGGTACAGATGGTATTTTGGGTGGGTCACAAAATTTACTGACTTTTGTAACCTCACTCTGTGGTAGCGGGGGAATTGGGACCAAATGTGACCAAATGTTTATGACTTTTGGTTGGGGTCAGGTGGTAATTGTGGTGTGACACTCATTACATTGGTTTGTGACTGCTTTAATATTTGACCTGGGGGTAACTAACTTGTTAGGAGATACGAACAAATGTTACCCTCTGACAAGTTCAGATTTGTGGTAACCTTGGGTACGTGAGAGGCGGGAAGGGCAGGAGTGACTAAAAAATCTAAAAATAGACCCCAACCTAGGTTGTAGCTCCTGTTGTGTTCTCCCTGATGGTGCTTACCGTTTTGGGATAGACCTTGTTGTTATTGCAGAAAATGCCAAATACTTTCAAAAAGCCAGCGATATGAACACCCAATCATTATAATTATCAAAAGTTGTCCAAGTTAGCTGGGAGTAGCACTCATACAGACCTCTCTGAGCTGATGTGCTGGCAGTGGACTGTGCAGAAGGTGGGGGCCGTGATCTTAGCCTGGACTAATTTTTTCTAGTAATTTTCGAATTTTTTGCTGTATTATATCAGGAATTTCCTTTTTGGGTCAGTGTGACTCATTTTGAGTTGAGAAGTACAATAATTATTGAAAGTTATTGAAATTAGCAGGATAACACCCCCAGATGACCCTCCAGTGCTATAATTATCAAAAGTTATTGAAATTAGCAGGATAACACCCTCAGATGACCCTCCAGTGCCATAATTATCAAAAGGTATTGAAATTAGCAGGATAGCACCCCCAGATGACCCTCCAGTGCCATAATTATCAAAAGTTATTGAAATTAGGTGGCAGGTACCTCTGTATGTACTACCGAGTCCATATTTATCGAAAGTTATTCAGCTTTGGCTGAAGATAGCCTACATACACCCTCAGGTCCAATATTTATCAAAAGTTATTCAGAGTAGCCCAGGGGTACCTTTACATGTCCCAAATGCCCAAAATTTTCTAAAGGTATCCAAAGATATCTTCATAGTTATTGCAGGATGCCCTGGGGGCCTGTTTTTGCCAGTAACTAGTGTGGGGACGAGGGGTGTCATCCCCACACTAACTACTGCGGATTTCTGGGCTTTATAGGTGGCGCTACGATGAGGAGGTTTGCCTGCTCAGGGAGGAGATGCAGCGGACAGTGGCGTACGGGGAAACTGCGGCCACAATGTGGGATCGTTTGGTGGCCGAGGACCTGCCAGGTGCGCCCTCAGAACTGACAGAGGGCCGGCGGGCGTATGCTGCTGAGCACGCAGCCACCGAACGCGCGCGCTGCGCCAATTTGAAGAAACGGTGGGGTGGGATTTTGCTCAAAGCTGATGCTTATCTGGATGGGGGTGTGACTGCTGCCGCAGGGACGGGCGCAGTGACGGTGGAGGTGGATCTCGCTGATGAATTGGATCCGGAGGCAGAGGAAGTCCGGTTAGAGGCGGAGGATGAGGAGGAGGAGGCATAGCAGCGCGAGACGGCATTGGCATGTATGTCTAACGCATGACAATATTGATACATTTATGATGGGAATTACACTCATGATGGAAACAACGTCCGCTTTGATGCTGCCTGATGCCGCCGGCGTGTAAAGTCACCTGAAGAGTATTCCAGATAATAATACCACTTCCGTACGGTATTGTCCGGCAGCTATGGTCTATGCACCCGGAATCACCGGGAAAAGTACATTGCATTAATGGCACCCCTTGGCTGGCCAGGCAGAGGGTGTCTTTATTGCAATGTACCCCCCTGCCAGGGGTGGGTACATTGCATTAGGGTAACCTCCACTGGTGGCAATATAAGATGTACCCAAGTAGTACCAGAGTTCACAAAGATTTCTTCCACAACTTGATAGAGGACCATCCTCAGGGTAGAAAGCGTGGGTTGTCCAGGTGAATATCCGGGGAGTTACAGCTTCATGTTCACGACATATATATAGTGCTTGACACCCAAAGGCGGACAATTGCAGTGAGAACAGGAAGCACTTCGAAGCTAGGGCATGTCGAAAGGGAACACGCGTGTGACACGATGAGGGCCACACAGATGAACGCACAAGTCTCCGAGACGAGAGTTAGCGCTGAGCGGTCTCCCAGACAGGTTTGAAACTGTTTGGCCAAGATTTGTCATCCAGTGCTGTCCGCGTTTTTTTTACTTTTTTATTTTATTTTTATTTTTGAGGAGCAGGGTATTGGAGGGGGATGAGAGGAGGGGTAATGTATTGTTCCCTCCATCCTTCTCACTACTGTCGGTTTACAGGCAACCGGATCAGTAGGTCTTTGAAGCCAACATAGTTGTTCGCCCTCTCGCTATTGTGAGGCCATGGACTTGGAACCCGGCCAGACGGTAAAATTTCTTCCTCGCGAGGTAATGCGTCTTCTGCATCCGTGCCTATAACACGGTATGTGGGGCTTCAGCAACCAAGCACTCAGGTTTCACAGTGACTGTAAACAGTCACCTTCCACCATCATCATACTCAATTATCCGATACCCACTAAAACCCCGTTCTTTGGCCAATCTTTTGCCAAGGTATGTTCGTCCTTAAGTGTCTTTTTCCAAGTAGATTTCACGAGTGAAATCCCAATAGCCTTTCTTCCCCACTTATATTTATCCGTCATTGCGCAATCTACTGCTAGTCTGCTGTTGATTGCCTTGAGCCAGCAGTTTCTGGTTTCGGGTAAGGATGCAGCATCCTTCTGCTGAATTCGGTGTTCGTTTCTTAATTTCCATGAGGTGGGCAGATTCCGTCACTAATATCTTGTACAGTCGTTTCTCCCCGATGTTCCCGACCTTCGTTGCGGCACTCGCCATTATCTGGGCTAGCCTGGGTCGCAAGTCCTTTCCCATTTTCTTCCGCCACATTTCGGACGCTAAGTCCCATATCTCTTTCTGCCCTGTTTCTTTGCATTCAGTGAGGATGTGTTCCATAGTTTCGGATGCTTCACATTTTGGGCAATGACCTTCCGCGTTGGTTTCGGCAACAGTGGTGTCACTGATCGGCGTCCTGTCGGCAACCGCATTCGTTTTTTATATATATTTTATATATTTTTTTTTGCGGAGCGTTCGTATAGTAGGGTTAAAAAACATTGTAATGTTCCCTGTTAGTGCTGTCTAACGCTTTCGCATTTCCATACACTTCCAGGCCGACATAGTCGGTTGCCCTACCTGCTATATTTTGAGGCCAAGGACTTAAAACCCAGCCAGAGGAAATTTAAAACAGCTGCCCGAGGTAATGCGCTAACGCACTTATGCCCGACTATATCGCTGCACATGTGTGGGGCTTCACGCAACCAGCTCAAGAGGATATGATAGCAGAAGCCATCCCCCCCATCATTGCCAATCACCCGATATCCACTAAAACCCCGGTCTCCCTTGTCCAGTCTTTAGGGAGTAATTCCTCATTTTTGAGTACTCCGCTCCATGTCTTTAGCACCAGCTTCTTTTGAACGGCCCTTTTACCATACTTAATCATTTGTTGCTGCGCAGACCACCTTGAGTCTATTGTTAATTGCATGTCTCCAACGGTTTTGTGCTTCAGGTAAGGAGGCTTCGGGCTTCCCTTGAATTACTCTCTCATTCCTAATTTTCCAGATTAGGTGGGCAGATTCTGACACTAGAATTCTGAACAGGTGTGTAGTGCCGGCATCCCTGCGCGTGATCGCAGCACACCCCATGATTTGTCCGAGGGTAGGCGGAGGTAAGTCGGCCCCTGTCTTGAGCTTCCACATTTCACTCGTGAGCTCCTAGATTGCCTCTCGGCCCGTCGCTTCGCACTTCGTCAGGATATGTTCCATTGACTCCAGTATTCCGTGGCCACATTTCTTACATTCGGCTTTGTCTTTGTGCCCCGGGATGTTCATCCAGTGTGGTCCCACTTTATACCCCCGATGGAGCATCATCCACAAGAAGAATCGAGCACTCCTGGATATATCTTTATGGGATGTTGACTTCCAAATTGTGTTTTCTGGGGGTAAGTTGTCTGACGGGTCTGCTATGGCTGCTCGGGTGAGTTCCATATTGTGTCTCGTTACTCGGCGGTGCAACAGTTTCTTGTACCTCGGTACATTTCTTTTGTTCCTCTATATCATTTTGTAGGCTTTTGACTGGGTCATTGCCTGTAGTTTTACTCCAGGGAGGACAAACCTCGAGTCAGGCTTGTTATTGATTTCATCTTCGGTGGCTTTGGCACAGCCTGCCTTAGCCAGTGTGCTTGCTGCTCTACTTCCGACATTGCTTGTGTGGTCTTTCGTCCAGGTAAGTTTGGTCTCCGCCTTCCTCCTTCTCATCTTCAATACTATCGTCCTGACTAGTGATCCGTCTGCTATATTCATGAACGCCTCGTCTTTATTCCTTGCCAGGAATTTGGTCAGTGCATCTATTGCGGTCCGGGAGGTACTGTGTATGGTGAGAGGTGCGTTTTCCGGGCATGCCTCTACCGCTTTCAGGATTGTACTGACGTTATTTGATGGTGTTAGTGACGTGGGTAAGTACACGAACATTCTCGTTTCGAGGGTCCTCTTCACCGAAGAATACCCCTGCCCCTGCTTGCACATTGGCCCTGCCGTTGTTTATGGCGTAACCGTCTATGTACACTATCACGTTGTCTTCCTCGGTCTCGGCGTTGTGTTTCGTGTTGGGTGCGATATCATGTAGGTTTCGTGGGGTGTGCTTTGTAAATATCCGGAAGGTATCGGCAATAGACCCATGAGTCGTTATTCTTGGATCGAAGATGCGGGCCTCTGACTTGTCTTCATTTACGTTTACGTATTCCGCTAGTTCCTCATAGTCTTCTGGCTGGGGGGCCCTTGGGTCTCATTTCTCCTCGAGTTCGTCCAGTAAGTCTCGAGCTCTTCGGTAGCAGTTGGGTGGGTTCTAACAACCCATAATGGCTTTTGTCATTGCACATGTTGCGCATCTACACCTTCGTGTCGGCCTATGTCTGGGTGCGTCCATTTTCATCACCAAAAGCGGGAGAAACATATAATGTCATATTATGCCTTATGAGGCATGTCAGGCATATCACGGTCATCAGCGTGATGTAAAATTCATCGGGGCTTATCTGAGATCTAAGTGCGAGACAAGGCACCATTATCGTGATGAAGATGCGTCTCACTGATGTAATTAAGTCAGGCTGGAGCACCATGTAAGGGCTCATATGAGCATACAATTTGATTGATACAGGCTACAAGATTCATATCCCACACAAATGCGAAGACCTCAAAACTTCAATAATATTTAACATGCGAAAACAGGGGATGTACTGGACATAATGAGCAGGCCATGTAGAATGGATTGGGAGAAGACTGTCAGCAGGGCGCGGACGCGAGCACAGCAGGATCACAGTGGGAGGAGAGGGTAATAATGGCAACAAGAGACACAGACTCGACGAGGGGAAAACCCGCAGTTTTGGATGAAGCTCGCAGATAGGACTTGATATTTCTTCGAAAATTGCAGGTCTTGAGGATATGTGATGCTGAGGGGCGAGGCGAGAGGTGTAAGACTTTTTTTTGAGGCTTGATGTCCGTCTTGAGGCTTGAAATTGTTTGACTGAGGTATAAACTGTACTTGCAGATGTAACTTGGTACCATCTTGGGACTTGCTGAGGGGACGAGAGCGAGTTGAGGAAGCGGGTGTGGTGTTGATAGCTTGCGTCAGGGTCTTATGGTGCTTTACGTCAAAGAGCTTGTAGTCGTCGAGACTGGTTGAGACCCTCAGTTGAGCTCCGGAAGATCGATTATGTCTGGGGGAAGGTGGAAAGAGAGAGGGACGGTGGCACGGTGGTGGGTGGAGGGAAAGAAGCGAGAAATGGCGTGATCAATCCGAACATTTTGATCTGTTTGTTAATTGCGCACGGACCTTCGGTTAAGTTTATCCGGTGTTCCGTATGACTCGGACATCACCGGTCACCTTGAACCCGATTCAGCGGACGTTCCCGCTGGATCAGCAGTAATTGTCTATCCAATGGCATACTGAATTGAGTTCTGGTCAACAGTTGCTGAACAAAGATTGAATGCCGTGCCCTTGCTCAGTATATGGTATGAGACTTGGGATGTTTATTGAATGGCCTGGTGTACTTATCTGTAACAGTATAAGTAGACACATCAATCTGTATTTTGCACGCCACAAAAACGGGCTCCGGAACACATTCTGTCTCTTCTTTGAAACCTTGCAAATCAACTTGATAGTAGACTATGGCTGAGGCTGAGTGTCAGGTTGACAGGCCCTCATAATGCAATTATCACGCAAATGTTCCCTTATCAGAGGAACATCATCCTGATCATGCATTGCAAGGGCAAATCAGCCAGGTGACCGCGTTATAATGCGTCATCAGGCCCATCACGCAAGATGATCTTCATCGGGGTATATCAGAAATTCCCAGTTTTGGTGATGTTGGCTCCCAGACGAGCGGCATTGCCTACTAGGGATCGTCACCGTCCGTCCCGGCGGACGGATGGCACCAAAGACAGCTGTCCAGGGTACCGTCCGTCGACGGTACGGTAGTGAAGGCTTCCTCATAGCGCTGGACGGGACGGTGGACGGGACAGCCGTCTGACGGTGGACGGTTGGACAGAGGTCAGTGAAAATGTATGCAAAGGGACTAGCAGAGTTTAATGGGATCACAAGTACACATTGAGTATGAGGAATAGAAAGGAACTTACTTGTCAGTAAATTTGCCCAAAGTGGATGAGCGCTCGCAATAACTGGCAACCGTAAGACAGTGGCGGCTTGCACGGGCTCATTCTATATCGAACCAAATATATTTGATCAGGCCAGACGAGCGCTGGTGACATTGGTGACCAGATCCCTTTAGCTGGCAAGCGCATATGAGGTTTCTGGCCGATTGCGATGTACATGTACAGCACAGATAAATATACACTCACACAGTGTCACACTTCAACAATTCTAATCATGTTTTCTCAACACGATGAACATAAAAAAGCAGAATGAAATTGGATTTTTGCGGTGCATATCACAGGAGGGGTGGCTGGGCAGCACCGAGCTCAGCGCGATGTTGGCGCTGCGCCCGAAGCTTGGACATCGAATTTAAGGCGGTACGGTGTGCGGGCGCAGAATAGTTGCCAGTTATCACTGAGTTGCGAAGATCTGCCTGTGGGACGAGGAATCGGATAGAGAACACGGAATTTGCATGGAATAGGAACAATCACGTACTTGTTCTACTAGGCTAGCAGCTAATCCCTCCTGTGGGGTGTTCGTTCCGAAGGGCTTCAAGTTCGAAATAGTCTACAACAAAATTGTCCACCATGATCTGGGGGTACGAGAAACCGCCGTAGCACTTCGAAGACCACGGATGGGGGTTGGTGAGCGCGATGTGTAGCTAAAAGAATATCAGTAGAGACGACAGCAAAGATGTCGAGTATATACAAGAATGGTGGGAGTGGGACTCGCTGAGTCGCACTGATGTGTTCGAGTCGCACTTTTGTCCATCAAAAGTGCGACTCGGTTTCTCGAGTGCGACTGGTTAGCTGACGGCTCACCTACTAATCCCGTTTATCTCCTCTTGTTAGAGGGGAAGATATGGTGTGTGTACGCCCTCTAGTTAGAGGAGATAAGCCGAATCCTCCCATGCTGCAGAATACGCTACGAAAATGCTGGAAACATGCTGCAGATCATGCTGCAGTGGACTTGTAGCACTTCAGAGTATGTCCTTAAGTAAGCTACGCATCACCGCCATCAGTGGCAGGCATCCCTTCCCAAAAAGGAAATTACCCAAGAAAAAAAATCAATAATTATTGTATTTCTCAACTCAAATGAGTCGCACTGACCCAAAAAGGAAATTCCTGATATAATGTAGCAAAAAAATCGAAAATTGATAGAAAAAATCTGTCCAAGCTAAGATCACAGCCTCCACCTTCTGCACCGTCCACTACCAGCACAGACATCTGATACATCAACTCAGAGTAGTCTATATAGGGGCTACTCCCAGCTAACTTGGATAACTTTTGATAATTATGATACTGATACCATCAGTTTATCTTTCCCAAAACGGGCAGACTATCCTTATCTTTGACTGTAAGGTATTATGTCTCATGGGGTTAGACACCACGACCTCTCCGATCACCCAAATCAGTTTAAATGAATATTTTATTGCTATTTATCATCGCGTTTGGGAATGTTTTTGCATTTTGCGCCTCAACCAGACCACTGATCACAAAACAGATTGGACAGCCAGATAGAGCTTTTTTGGGTCTACAACTTTGATTTTGCTGACACATTTCCTTTTTTAGCCACTACGCCTTTCGCTCAAAAAGGAAATATTTTGGTTTTGCCATGGCTTGGGTGCAGATTGGCCGTTTTCCTTGGTTTAACTTTGAAGTTGTCATGTTTTGTGGATGTGGATGTAGCCTGAGTCACATTGAGAAGTAGGGAAACAGAAGTAACATGGACATCATATCCAAACCTCGAAATGTATTTCGTGTTTTGCACCACAACCAGGGCACTAATCGCAAAACGGATTGGACAGCCGGAGACCGCCGAAGCGGCTCTACAACTTTGGTTTCAACTCTATTTTTGGATTTTTTGGAGTCTCAGAGTCTTCAGGCTGACACATTTCCATTTTTGGCCACTACGCTTTTCGCCCAAAAAGGAAATTTTGCGTTTTTCCCCTTATTTGGGCGCATATTGGCCGTTCTCCTTCATCTAACTTTGCAGTTATCATACTTTATGGATGTGGATGAGGTTCACACCACATTTTGAGGCAGGGAAACAGGGTAACATCCACATAATGTCTGAACTTCCAAAATTGTACTCTTGACATTACCACTTCACACAGAATGACTGGAGCCAAGCCAAGCTACTCTCTTTCAATATTCCTTGGTTCCTCTAGTGGTTTGGGGCAGTTTCCTGAGTGTTTGACAAACATATACACAATTTATTGGCCAGGTGGTAAAATTCGATATTTGCCTCACTTTGTCAGTACCAGGTATTGGACTGGCTAAATCCAGGGTCCCAATGCTTCGACAGTGTGCAGTGTAAAGGCAATAATTTGTAGTAACACACTTATGCCCTTAACCCCCATTTGCTGGAAACTTGACCAAATTCCTTCAAATAAAGGTGAATATTGTTCTTTCACAGTGGGAAATGCAGTTTATAAGCTTTTCTTTGCATTATATGCAGTGCTCAAGGCACTATTTGACAAATGATCAAAAACTGTCACCTCCCATATCTCAACTTCAAGTCAATCTTTTGCTTTAGTCTTTTGCTTCCCTGATGTGGTATATCTTGGGCAACTATGGGGAGGGTTTTTATCTAGTTCCAATACCACAAGCCAGTCTGAATAACCTGAATATCTGATTGAAGCCTGACCATCACCAAGTTCCATATGTAGTTGACTAAAGATAAATGGAAGTCTTAAAAAAAGGTTCATACATCCCATGGGTCATGTGGGACAATTGGAAAGGTACACCACACAAAGGAAAGGCAGGGAAAACAATAAATCAGTGAATAATCTATGGGCTCAAAGTTCATCTATATGATGTCCAGAGTAGGGCAAGGCCAGGTGGAAGCACTGCCCAATGATGACATGATACTGTGCTGAGACTTCTGACAGCTGACCATGGTTCTGTGTGAGGTAGGAAGGGCAGGGATCGAATTTTGGAAGTTCAGACATTATGTGGATGTTACCCTGTTTCCCTGCCTCAAAATGTGGTGTGAACCTCATCCACATCCATAAAGTATGATAACTGCAAAGTTAGATGAAGGAGAACGGCCAATATGCGCCCAAATAAGGGGAAAAACGCAAAATTTCCTTTTTGGGCGAAAAGCGTAGTGGCCAAAAATGGAAATGTGTCAGCCTGAAGACTCTGAGACTCCAAAAAATCCAAAAATAGAGTTGAAACCAAAGTTGTAGAGCCGCTTCGGCGGTCTCCGGCTGTCCAATCCGTTTTGCGATTAGTGCCCTGGTTGTGGTGCAAAACACGAAATACATTTCGAGGTTTGGATATGATGTCCATGTTACTTCTGTTTCCCTACTTCTCAATGTGACTCAGGCTACATCCACATCCACAAAACATGACAACTTCAAAGTTAAACCAAGGAAAACGGCCAATCTGCACCCAAGCCATGGCAAAACCAAAATATTTCCTTTTTGAGCGAAAGGCGTAGTGGCTAAAAAAGGAAATGTGTCAGCAAAATCAAAGTTGTAGACCCAAAAAAGCTCTATCTGGCTGTCCAATCTGTTTTGTGATCAGTGGTCTGGTTGAGGCGCAAAATGCAAAAACATTCCCAAACGCGATGATAAATAGCAATAAAATATTCATTTAAACTGATTTGGGTGATCGGAGAGGTCGTGGTGTCTAACCCCATGAGACATAATACCTTACAGTCAAAGATAAGGATAGTCTGCCCGTTTTGGGAAAGATAAACTGATGGTATCAGTATCATAATTATCAAAAGTTATCCAAGTTAGCTGGGAGTAGCCCCTATATAGACTACTCTGAGTTGATGTATCAGATGTCTGTGCTGGTAGTGGACGGTGCAGAAGGTGGAGGCTGTGATCTTAGCTTGGACAGATTTTTTCTATCAATTTTCGATTTTTTTGCTACATTATATCAGGAATTTCCTTTTTGGGTCAGTGCGACTCATTTGAGTTGAGAAATACAATAATTATTGATTTTTTTTCTTGGGTAATTTCCTTTTTGGGAAGGGATGCCTGCCACTGATGGCGGTGATGCGTAGCTTACTTAAGGACATACTCTGAAGTGCTACAAGTCCACTGCAGCATGATCTGCAGCATGTTTCCAGCATTTTCGTAGCGTATTCTGCAGCATGGGAGGATTCGGCTTATCTCCTCTAACTAGAGGGCGTACACACACCATATCTTCCCCTCTAACAAGAGGAGATAAACGGGATTAGTAGGTGCGACGGCTTTAGGGCCTCCGCCCGTAACCGTCACGATGGTTCGATGGCACCCATCAAACAGGTGCCGTGCCCGTCCCATCAACGAATAATGGCCCGTCGAACGACGGGCGTGATGGCTGTTGAAGTGGGTGATTTAATTTGAGGTTTAAAACAAAGCAGGCCGGGTACTATTTCGTGCAGGGATCCAGCCAGCAACGAGCGTAAGGAGACAATCTTTTGGGTGCAGCTCCACATTTTTGGAGCCAGAATCCGAGGACAAATACATTTTATTGGAATTTTCGGCCAAGCCCCCAGATGATTGCCGGATTGCCGAGGTTCAACCCCACAATGTTTGCATAGTCAAAAGGGTCAGTTGGCGCGGTAATAAGAAGATAACATTCAATCAATGATATCACAGTCAAAATGAATCAATGCATGAGTAAAATGCGCAATGAATAGCAAAATAAATCGGACGCAACCCGTTACTGTTTTTACGGCCGTCCCGTTGCCCGTCCCGTCCTGTCAGATGTTAGAAAAACGGCCGTCGAAACGACGGCCATTGCCGTCACGGAAGACACGGTACCGTGACCGTAATACAATGCTGGATTCCATGCTTCACGGTTACACATCACTGCCATCAGTGCATCAGTCGCACTCCGTGACAGAGTTGAGTCCCATTAATGGGACTGAGTCGCACTTTATAAGTGATGGAGTGGGGCTGGACGAGTCCCACTCCCACTAAAATTGTTGTTACTCAAAGATGTCATCGCATACCAGCACTACAGTGTACTCAGCGAGAGCTTCCCGTTCATGTGAAACTTGCAACATTTCTTTCAAGGCTTTGTGAGTTGACTAAGTAGTCGAGATCTTGGCCCTCTTGGAGGCATTGTTCTCGGGCAGTCGCCGGTGCAGGACCAGTGAAAACGATCTTGAGGCCCTTTGATTTCTCGCCGAGGAGTTGTCCGCCACGAAGAGATTTGAACACTGATGCTGGTTGAGATGGCACGGTGAGTCCGTCCGATAAAATTTTACCTGTCACTTGGTCGCGCTTGTCCGCCTTATTCCGGGTGTTTCCGTTCACCGATCGGAATGAAGCCAAGGGCAGGATGCATTGATGAAGAAAGTGGTGATTTGCACGATTTACACGGAATTTTCCCTGGGGTGAGTCAACGGCAAAAACTTACAGCTAGAATCACCCGTCCGTCCTCCGTCTTCCGGTGGACGGGACGGCCGTCTTCGCTACCGTCCGGCGACGGGACGGCATGCTGGGGAAACCAGCAGCCCAGGGACGGGACGGGACGGTTTTCCGTCCGTCCGTCCGTCCCACCGTCCTGTACGGGTACGGTGACGATCCCTATTGCCTACTGTTCTAATTCTGTGGTTCTCCTTCAGGCAAGTGCTTACCACTACCTCTCCATTGAACACAGATCGGTTCGCATATGATTTCTGGTGGTACCACAATGGCATCGATTCCTGGATATTTCGGGACACGGCCATCGCATCCATGTCAAGGCCATTCATCCGGCCAGCCTTGATCATCCCTGCCAAGTCCATGCCAATCCCTTTGGCAGATAGTCGAGGGAACCACAACTGTAAGTAAGCATTCATGCGTAGCTCCTCTTCTATGTGCTTATCTCTTCCGGGGGCCTTTTTTGCTAGTAATTCGTCTGCTACGAAACACCATAGCGGTCTTTCAGGACCGAAGCTTAGGTAGGTTTTGAGCCAGGTAACTGCAATCGCTTCGTTCCGTGCTACAATATCCAGTAGGTTCTTCCCGCCTATATCGGCCGGCGCATACACCGTTTCTTTATTCACTGTTACGTTCGTCTTTTCTGCCCAGAGGAATGATCTGACCCTCTTCTCTAGTCTCGCCTCATTTGCTTTTGGCATACCCTGTACAGTTGCGAGATACTGCGTCATCCCCCCAATTACCATCAAGATGATAAGGCGATGTCCTTCCATTGTTGGGCGCCCCAGCTCCCACCTTTCTAGGGATTCATCTATCTTCCAGAGTTCATGCCCATGTGTCGACTTGGACTACTTTGTTCCCAACCCAGGCACCTAAGGTACGTATTGGTTCTCCTTCTTTGGCGATCCGTATGTGCTGAGGGATCATAGTGCCGTTTATTCCGTTTACAAAACGGGTGGCATGGACTAGTGATGTTAAAGGCCCGGCTTGGCCTGAAAGCCTGGGCTTGGGCCCGGCTTCGGCGGGCTCGGGCTTGGGAATTCTCAGGCCCAAGCCCAAGCCCTCCAACAGGGCTTGGCCGGGCCTGGCTTGGGCCTGAGCCAGGGCCTGAGGTGAGCAACCAATGTCAGAGTCAAGTCCGAGTTGAAAATCTTACAATGAGTTTACCAAGTGCAAGAAATGGTACTTGGTCCAATGACTTCGCAATTGTCGCAGAATTCTGCATCTGGACAGTGATTGGTGAAGTATGATTTGTCTCAGACAATGAAATAATATTCCCAGAACCTCGAAAAAGCGTAAAATATACCGCACGGGAAGTTGGTTCATTTTCAAAGATTCCAGGGAAGTTCAGATAAATTTCGTTGTTTTTTGACCTGCCATTTGCTGTGGTCTCATGCGCAGGTATGCAGGCCCAGGCTGGAAGGCCGGGCCTGGCCTGAAATTTTTGAAGCCCGAGCCCGAAGCCTGCTGAGGCCCGACGCTGGGCCTGGCTTGGCTTGGCCTCAACGGGCCGGGCTTGATGGGCTTGAGGGCTTCAGGCCAGACCCCCAACATCACTAGCATGGACTCTATCTCGGTGGTCTATTTTTCCTATGGGGATTATTTCTGTTTTGCTTATATTGAATTTAGCCCCTGCAGCGATGCACCATTCATCCAGTACGTCCAGGAGTGCGCCGAAATCGTCATCCGCATCGAGATAGACCATTGTGTCGTCCGCAAAGAGTGTTGCTATGAGTTTGTCCCTCTGTCCTTTTATCCTGTATCCTTTTAAGTTTGACTGTCGCAGTGATTCAGCCAGAGGTTCTATTGCTAGATCAAAGAGGAGACACGATGATGGGTCTCCCTGTCGTACTCCTCTTGTTAACCGGAAGGGGTGCTCGCTTTTTTCCCCATTTACCATCACATATGTCCATGCGTCACTGTACAGTGTTTTTATGGTTTTGATAAACTCCTCTGGTATCCCGTAAATTTCCAGTACTCTCCAGAGATAGTCGTGCTCAATTTTATCATAGGCTTTCTCCTGGTCCAGTGCTACAATAACACCATTGGTTTCCGTGGCTTCGGCAAGTTCTATCATTCTTTTGGTGAGCCAGATCTGGTCCCGTATTTGTCTCCCCGGTACAAATCCGGCCTGATTCGGGTGTATCAGGTCAGGCGCCACTTTGGCCAGCTTCATCGTCAAAGCTTTGGTGAAGAGTTTGTAGTCAGTATTGAGCAGGGAGATTGGGCGGTAGTTTGCTATATCCGCCCTATTGTTCTTCTTGTATAGCGGGCACATCCAACTTTTGAAGAACCCGCTTCCCTTGACAATACCATTACTTTCAATATTGTTGTACAGTCTTAGCATGGCTCCCAGTATATCAAATGCTGGTTCGTTTTTTTGTTTTGCCGTTCAGTAACGGTCGTGGAGCGTTTTCCATATTTCGTATGGAATCCCGTCTAGTCCTGGGGCTTTGTTGTTGGCTGACATCTTGAGGGCACTAACAATGTCGTCGTAAGTAAGTTTAGCCCTTAACAGCTCTTTCTGTTCTGCAGTTGTCTGCCTCCCGGTTCGGCTTAACACTGTCTTGATTTTCTCCTCTCTTACTTCTTTGGGAATGTCAGGTCTTTCAGATTGAAGCTTATTGTGGTAGTTGCGGGCCAGCGCGGCCATCTGCTTAGAGTCTTTCTCATATTCAACAGTTCCATTTGGGCGCGTACCTTTCTCGAGTCTGCTTATGATCTCTCTGGGTTTCTTGGGCTTGTTTATCATGGACCAATATTTACTGATTGTCTCACCCTCCAGCCAGTTCCGTACCTGGACGCTCAGCCTCGCTGACTTGTATCTTTTTCTCTCCAGCATAGTGAGTTTCTCGATTAGGGCTGCACCTGCTAGTCTTCGCTCTTCGTCAGACACATCTGAGTTTGAGCTTAAAGCCTCGAGTTGGTCCTCAATTAGGGATCGTCACCGTACCCGTCCAGGACGGTTGGGCGGACGGACAGACGGACAACCGCCCCGTCCCGTCCCTGGGATACTGGTTACCCCAACATGCCGTCCCGTCGCCGGACGGCAGCGTGGACGGCCGTCCCGTCCACCGGAAGACGGAGGACGGACGGAAGATTCTGCTTGTAATTTCGTCGCATGTAAACCGCCGGTGACTCAGGGTTAGTGTATCCCCAAGGAAAACACCCGTGCAAATCGTGGAAATTGCCCGATCTCCGTGTCAGTGCATCCTGCACTGGGATTCATTGCGATCCTGCTGCCTGTTGTGTCGGGTGAGTGCCATTGCCGTCTCTACGTATGCTCAGCGACCCTGAGGCTACCTCCTCACATAAATTGGGAACGGAAACGATGAACAAAAATTATTCTGCCAACGCACCACTACCATGTCCACAAGGGTTGATGCGGTGGCAGAGTTTGGTCGCCCGCGATGTGCGTTTACTTAAGTCGATCCTTTATTGTGGCTGACAGTGCACAGATCCTCCAGATGTCGTCCTCTCTTTACTGGCGGCAGCAGCGCTCCATCACATCACTGCCTCTGCCAAATTCTTCGCACTTGTCTTAGCGCCACTGATCAACATGCTCATTCTGGTTATGCTCCTCGCCCCGCAACTTGGTTGTGGCCTTGCCCCCCTCTCTCTTTTCTCGAATCCCTCGGCGCTATTCTCTTATTGATCTATCACTTGGCCGCTTTGGCCATAATCGGTACGCTCGCTTGAGACTTCAAGTTGAAAACACTGCAGTGTAACATAAACTAATGATTTGGAAGGCCTTTATTTTGTTCCGAGACGCGCGTGGCCATGGCCCATCAATTTTCTTCTCCGACGACTCATCGGTCGTCGCCGCATCAAGGTTCAGACTTAGCGGCGAGTACGTCAACTCGTTGACGCTCTGGCTGGATATCGACTCGCTCGGGGACGTGTAAATGCTGACCTTCGTAGTCGGGGATATTTCAAGATCACTGTAGACGGTCTGGATAGACCTGTTACTGTCTGTGCGTATCAATTTCATTGGTCCATGAATACTGCTCATAGTATCAGGGGTCACATCGACAACGACTATGAGAGACGTTGGTATCGCACTCAGTCATTCCGATGTCGCGCTCTTGCCCACATCTTTTATTGATCAAGTCTCCGTATGGACGAAAACTCTCTCGTGGCTTCCAATCCGGTTTCGTTGGTTGGACACCATGTGCGAACACGGGATGTCGGAGTTGTCGCGTGTCTCCATCCGCGTTCACTGTATGGGTGGTGCTTCGGATGGCGAAGATGAAATGAATGTTGACGCAGATGATGGCAAGTCATCTGTTGTTCTCTCGCTTTTTCCCCTCAATATCTTTTTTGTTGCAGCCGCGCCTAGCACATCGCGCTCTGGTCGTGTTCGCAAACTGAACCCTGCATTTGCCACGGCCGTTGCTGATCAGTCGGACGAAGACCACCAGCCAGCTTCACGCAAGCGTCGTAGAACCCGGACGAAGCCAAAAGAAAAGGTCAATGAGGAGGATGAGACTGAGTGGGAGGGTCACTCCGATTCCGAGCAGTCCAGCGAGGATGAGGATGCTGAGGCGGAGTTGTCGAATAACGAGGTCAACTTCATACATTAAATTCAACCGTCGACAATTTGCTGATAACACTCAGGTTGCCGAAAGTCTGCCGGCCAAACTAGACTCAGCATCGGGGAAGAATAGACCACAACGTTCGAAGCCCACGCCAGCAAAGAAGAAGAGTTCTCGGGAAGTTCATTGTGGCGACGGATCAGCCGTTTACACTGGTTGAAGAGCCTGATTTTGAAGAGCTGCTTCGATACGTGCATAAACATACTGGTAGGGTTCTGAAGATACCGAAGGAAAAGTCGGTCAAAGGGAATATCATGAAGATGGGCGACGAGTTGGAAAAAGAGCTGATCGCGATGTTTGCGGTAAATGTCTTCTCACGAATCATCAAAAAATTGGCACCTCACATTGAATAGAAAAACAAATCCAAGTTTGCTCTGTCTCTCGACGCATGGACATCGAGTAATGGATATGCGTTCATTGCAATGGTTTTGCACTGGGTGAATAACTCAGGCGATCTGGGTGAGACTCCAATTCACCTGTTGTTTTCGGCAGCTGATAAATATCTCTGCACCATACAGAAGAATGTTTGATTGATTTTGCTGAGTTGGTCGGCAGCCATTCCGGCGAGAATATGGCAGATACCGTTTGGGCAACTCTAGACAAGTTTGGTCTTTGTGGACAAGTAAGGCACACTACGCCAGTTCACAATAATTGTTGATTTCTTACATTACAGATCAACGCGTTTGTCATGGATAATGCAACCAACAACGATACGATGGTAGAAGCTTTGGAGCAGAAGTGTAGGAAGGAGAATATTCCTTTTAGCAGTAGTCGTGTTCGTGTGAGGTGCATGCCCCACACCGTCCATCTCGCCGCCATCAAAGTAGGTCGCCCGAGTCCAGATATCTCTTTCGTTTTGCTTCGCTGACCGGTTTCAAAGCTTCTCGAGATTATCGGTGCAATCAGCAAGGACGAGCAAAAACAAGCAGTCTCTCGCTCAGCGTCGCATCCTTATCAAGATAGCGTGAATGGGCTCGGTGATTCCCCTGAGGATGCAGAGCTGCGGGATGACGAAGTTGTTGCTGACGGTACCGCTGCCGTGGAAGACAGTACTGATGATCAAGAAGCCATCCGCTTCCAGACGCGTGTTCAAAATGGCGAGCATGACATTGCCTTTGCAGTGCAAAAGGTAAGGCAACGAAACTGCGATCCTCATTCGAGTATTTTATCTTTCTCATGTCACTCCAGCTCCGCCGTATCATCAAACATGTACGGTCAAGTCCCCAGCGCCGCAGAAAATGGGAGGGCCAGATCCGTCTCAATGCAGATGAATTGGACGCTGCTCTTGCGAAAGCCGAGCTTATCCTTATTTTGGACGTGAAAACACGCTGGTCATCAACATACATGATGCTTCGTAAGTCAAAATTCTGGAATTGAAACTTCTCAAATTAATACACGCAGGACGAGCGCTAGGATATCGAGTCGCTGTGGACGCGTACATTGCCACAGAAAAAGACCTCCGCACTACGGCTGTCATGTCTGACAAAGACTGGGATGCCATCAAGCTTGTCTCGGAATGGCTGGGTCTATTCAAAGGAGCTACGTCAAAAATGTCAACGACCAAGAAACCGATGCTCTCTCAGACTCACGCTATCTTTCGCACCCTTCAATCGGCCGTCCAGTCGAGTATCCGTAATCTTCCTGTGCCGACTAATCCCGCCCAGGGCACGGCTCAGAGAAAGTTGCGAAACGGGCTTGTCCAGGCTCATCTCAAGCTGAGTGAGTACTTCGGCCGCTTCGACACTTCACCGTATTATCTGTGGGCTGCTCGTGAGCTTGGTTTTACTCTTTATACTATTTAATCCTTCTTGAATGATTCGCTAGTTCTTGACCCCCGAATCTCATACGAAGGGCTCAAACAAGATCATGAGTCTGATCCGACTCTCCTTCTGTCTCTCGAGGGCGCCAAGGACGAACTTTACACGGAGTACGCCACTCACTATGCAAAAGGTCCATCTCTTGCATCACCTGCGGCAGCATCAGCCACGACTACCCCCACCTCTCCCTCCAAATTCGATTTCCTTGAGCGATACAAGAGGAGCAACGTCTCTCCAACGTCCCAACTCAAACACGAGCTCGATAAATATTTCGAGATGACAGCAGAACCCGAGGATATGGAAACCTGCGATATCCTGAAATGGTGGAAAAATCGGGAAAGCACGTTCCCGAACTTGTACAAATTAGCTCGCGATATCCACTGCATCCCAGGTACGCTGGTCAATAGTCTTCCGGCTGTTTAATGCTAATTTATTTCCCATGACAGGCTCTGCCGTTGCCGTTGAGAGGGTCTTTTCCGGTGGACGAGACACTATTGGCATTTGGCGGGCCTGATTGAAGGCGGAGACAATCCGGACCTTGATGCTCGTCAAGGCGCGCGTGAAGCTGGATCGACAGCGTGCCGTGGCTCAGGCCCAGCGATCACTCAAGAGTGCAAAGACAGATATTATTGACTTGGCGAGCTCTGATTCAGACTGACGCTTGTTTTCGTATTCATTCCCTACTTACGCTTTTAGTAATTTCTATGATTTTCGCTCTACTTCTCCTACTAATTGCGTACTTACAATCTCAAAATCTTATAGTACATGTTTGACTGTGTTCCGTCCCACCGTCCACCGTCAGACGGCCGTCCCGTCCACCGTCCCGTCCCGTCAAGGGTTATGAGGAGGTCTCTACTACCGTACCGTCGACGGACGGTACCCTCGACGGCTGTCTTTGGCACCGTCCGTCTGCCGGGACGGACGGTGATGATCCCTATCCTCAATTTCTGTGATATCTTGGTCGAGTTTGGAGATGACTATCTTGGTGCGTTCTCTTGCTTTGGCGCAGATATCGTCCTTAAACTTCACCCATATGATTTGCTCATTGAGGTTCGCATCTCTCTCTTTCCCCCATATTTGTGCCATTGCGTCCTGCATTTCCATTCCCCTTTTGTGTATATACTCGCGTAGGACTTTGTCGTAGCTCAGGTGGGCTGGTCACACCCATCTTCCATGCCCGAGGGATGGGGCATTTTCCGTGGTTAGGCGCATTGACACCATTCTGTGGTCCGTTTTAACCCCTACTGTTTGGATATCCCATTCAAATGTTTGCTTAAACAAACTTCTCTTCACATAGGTATGGTCTATCCTTGACTGGGATCCACGCTGCGCCTCGGTTCGGTAGCATGTATAGTCTCTTGTCGTTGGGAAGGTCTCTCGCCATCCATCCATCAGACCCAGGTAGTTTTTCAGGTTGTCAAAGGCGTCCACTGACCCGTTGCTATCTTTCCTCGCAGGGAGTCTGTCGATCGCGTCCTCTACAAAATTAAAGTCCCCGGTCATAATGTCGGGTTTCCTTATGTTACCGTGTGTTTCGAAGTAATTTTTAATCTTCACCCAGAATCTCGTGTTTTCGCCAGGGGTGTTCGGGGCATAAATCCCTAGGATTGACAGGTCTGTGCCATCCATGTTCTTCATTTCTGTCAGGATTGCTCGTCCAGGTACAATTTCCCGTGTTGTTAAGTTCGCCGTTTCGATGAGGGTTTTGTTAAGGACTATGGCTACACCTTGGGCATTTGCGGTGTCCGGGTGTTTCAAGTATTCTAACCTAATAACTCGGTTGAATAGGCTGTCTATGTCCGTTTTCCTCTCGTCGTCTAGGTGGGCCTCTCCCACTATCAGTGCCCCAATTTTTTGTTCACGCATTAGTTGCCAGATCTCGAACCATTTGTTACTGTCGTGGTGTACATTTGTGTCGCCATTGCCTGCTATATTTAAGGCCGCAATTTTCAGTTCCTGGGTTCAGCCGTATCTGGGAATTTGGCGGTTGTGGCAGCCGCGGTGGTACCGGCTCAATATGCTCTGCTACCGGCCGTGGGGGCGCATCTCTGCAGCCTTCTTCTAAGGCTTCCTCCCATTCTCGGTCATATCTGGTTTGGCGTTCCTCTTCTGTTTCTTCATCGGGAGCTCGGGGCTGGGAGCCTTGCCCGTCTGCATTATCTGCAGGTCCTACATGTTGTAGGAATGGGTCTTGATCTACCCGAGGCTGACTTTGCCTCAGCGCCGTCTGCGCTTGCGAATTCACTACTGGAATCACGGGGGAGTTACTTCCCCCAGGCCATTCTAGCCTTCGCACATTCTGTGCGTGGGCGCATTGTGTTGCGCCCGTTTGCGTGCCGGTAGCAGCAAACTGTGCAGTAAGGTGAGCACCATCATCGACTCGTCGGGGATTACCCCCTCCAGGTGGAGGGGCATGGTCAACCCGAGTTGTCTCCGCGCGACCTACTGCACTTCCCCCTCCAGCCGAACAGTTTTCATCAGGATCGCGAGAGCCGGTGGTGGAGCTCTCGCTCCCTCCAACCGCCAGCAGCGATAGCCCTGTTCCGAAGTAAGCACCGTTGTTTTGTGTTATATTATTGTTAATGGACGTGGTTGTAGCGGCATAAGGAACCGCCCAGGGCCCGCCAACCCTGGACGGGCGATCCTACCTTGGGGTTGGTACTGTTAGCGTAGCTCGTCTGCTGGGGACAAGTCACATTCGCAGTACGGTGCCGGGACTGCTGGCTGGCGGACCCCGACCTAAATAGGTCCCGCTGTAATAGGCCCTATGGCTCGGCACACGCAGGCGCACCGTTAGGTACACCGGCGTGCGTCGCCCATAGTGCGCTCCCTGCTTCAGGACCCATGCGCACATGGGAATCGACAAGGAGCGGTTTGAGTACGTTCGCCGTACGTCTTCTTCTGGTCCCGGAGCCAGGAAGTCTCCCTGCTTAGATTGTACAATGCTGAATCAGAGAGAGGAGAGGGTTTATTCAAAGCAGCTACATGTACATTTTCAGGGTACGTAGCCGTACTTATTGTGCGTGAAGAAAAGTAGTCAATTTTAACCACCGCGGGCGCGTGACTGTCCTCGCCTCGCGCCATGACTACCGGTACGAGCTCCTCCATTCCCCCTGCGGGACACACCGTGGCCACGGCCAGTACCGGATCCAGAGGCGTTGTTGCTGTGGGCGAGCAATCCCTCGGTGATGTTCTTGATCTGCGTGGTGGGGCCCCACCAATCCGAGTCTTTAATGAGGGCGCAGCCTAGCTCGTCGTGATCCCCGTCAGCTTTCATTCCCACTCGCAAAATAAAATCCTAGGCTATCCCAAGTCGACGGATGGTTCGACTTTCAAGCGGACTCGGTTACTCTACGACTTCCCCTGCTCATGTTACTTCTAATGTTGGAGGAAACAAGGACCGTTGTTGACTAGCAACACGTCTGACGTTGCTGGCGGATAAATTATACTAAAACGATCAATGCTGCTTTCTCAGCGTTCCGATTCCGAACTTCAAGCTGATTCATATTTCTTTGAACGCAGCAACACGATTCCGTCTCCTTTACGGCCAACAATATAAGAAGAGACAAATAAATGAGGACGAAGCTATCTACCAACTTACCTCCCCCACTTGAACACCATCTCAAACAACATCTTCAGAATGTCTGCCCTATTCAACCCTTTGAAGCTCGGAAGTACCACCATCCCAAACAGACTTGGTAATTTCAACTCAACCTGTACTACTGTACTACTTATTATTTGTGCTTACCAGCGTATACAGGGATGTCTGCTCTCACTCGCAACCGGGCCACCGCAACTGTGCCAAACGACAGCATGCTGAAATACTACTTTCAACGTGCCAAGGGTGGTGCGGGCTTGATTGTTATGGAAGGCCTCCTTATCACGCGTCAGAGGTAGTTCAAAGTTTCATCCTTCGGGATTTTCGACATTGACTGACAGCTATTAAGGTCTGAATGGCCTGAAGCTCCCGGAATCTGGGAAGAAGCTCATATCAAAGGCTGGAAGAAGATTACCGACGCCGTTCATGATGCCGGAAGCAAAATCTAGGCTCAGGTTCGTTCCTGACAATTACTTCTGAAAGCAGAAACTGATTTACCGACTTTAGCTTTGGCACCGTGAGTCGGATCTTCAGTTCAATTGTTCTGGTTCCTAATTACCATGGTTAGTGGGCCGCCTCAACCACCCTGATGCTCCCCAGCAGATCAAGGCCGGTGTGGTGAGTTATCTGAGTCGTGTTGAAATGCTTGAGGCGCACCTGACTCGTGAGCCCAGCCGGTATACGGACCCTCTGCAATTTCTGCCCGCGGCGGAAAATTCCGCTTTATTTCTGGAGAGCCTGGATATGTTACGGTACGAATCACCTCTTTCATTCTCATCCGGCTTCTCAACACGATTTTTTATCAGCCCACCGAAATCGCCGACCCCACCATATTAATCGCGCAATTCAAACAGGCGGCTATCAACACAAAAGCGGCTGGTTTCGATGGCGTTGAATGTAGGTTCAATCCCAATTTTTTTCTGCACATTTACTTACATATATTATATTTCAGTGCACGGAGCGAACGGCTACGTCGTCCACCAATTCCTCGACTCCACCTCCAACCACTGCACTGCCAAATGGGGCGGAAGCGCCGAGAACCGCACACGGTTCACGCTTGAAATCCTCAAAGAATTAGTTACCATTTGGGGCCCCGATGTCGCAGTGAAAATTAGCCCTGGTGTGTGAAAATCTCTGCTCACATTTATTGATAGTTCGGTGTCTGAATGTTTGTTATTCAATTCAGCGGGCGGCTACAATGACATGGGGATGCCTCTGCAGGACACAATTGACACTTACGGCCATCTGCTGCGTGAGGTCAACAAACTGGGGTTGTCATATGTGACCCTCGCACGGTACAACGCATGGACCGATCCCGAATTTGACGGTACACATCAACCGCTTTCCTGAATCCTATTCAACTAATACATCCTCCATCCTCCATCCAACGTAGGCAAGAAGCGCAGCACGCAGCACGACGTTGTTGAAACCTTCAGCCCATTCCTGACCAAGACCCCCATCTTCGTCAACTCCGGCGTCACTCCCTCTGAAGCTGAGGAGCTAATCAGCAGCGGAAAAGCCATGGGTGTATTCATGGGCATGAACTGGCTCACACACCCGGATGTTGGGAGACGCATCAAGGCGGGGAAGCCGCTCGAAAACACGCCGGATTTCATGACTTTCTATGGGGCGGAGGGCGTTGATCGTGCGCGGGGCTACACGGATTATAAGGAGGCGACATATTAGGTACTTTGCGTGGAAATCCAAGCTGTATACTACCATCGATCTTTGAACACAAAAATATTATATCTTTATTGGCACCACTATTTTCAGAAGAAAGGGTTCGGTTCATTCAAGTCTCCTTCACTTCGACCTGTTAAGTGGGCTCGGAATCGGTCAAGCTAGTCCACCACTCGCACCACATCCCGCCTTCCAAATTTGAGCTCGAGTTCTTTTCTTCTTCTTTGAATACTTAGGTGGTCGCAAACTCACACTCAGGATGGTTTTCGAACTTTTAAAATAAATTGAGTGCGCATGACTTGTTGCAGAAAGCAAAGATGATACAAAACTTCAAAAAAAGAGTGCAACATTGATTTGAACAGACATTTACTAATTATACATGGTCCAAGTAATTAAGGTTAGGGTTAGCAGCGCGGAGGGGCACAAAAAATGGTCCACCCAGCCGAGTGGCCGTGGTGGAACAGGAAAATATTGAGACGGTGCATGCACCTAAGCACATACAAGCCGCAAGCGCACTCTGTATGGACAGGGTCGCCGTGCTATGGAGTGATCCCACGGCCCACAGACCCAGGGAGGTGAAGGGGCCTGTGCCATCAAGGTAAGTATGAGTTGCACAGACGAAGAAGAGGCGCTTTTATACGGCCGCTGCGCGCACGGACCCGAAGAGTGTTTGCGTAAGCATGTTGATGTACACGTGCCAGTTCAACTTGGTGTTCAACTCTGATTCAATCGAAATAAGAGACAATGAGTAATTTAATCCTGGTACCGAGTGATCATACATTCAATGTTTGAGCAACGGTCAACATAAATATTGTTCGCAACGAAGAATCCGAGGCAATATATGTAGAGCGAGTGGGTTCGAAGACATATGATAGCTTAAGTGTCGGAAATTGCGCTCGAAAAGGTTCAAGTTTGATCAGCCGGAAGCAAACGGGAGCAAAGAATTGAACTGAGTATGCTTACTTGGCTGAGAATGCCAGAGAAGTAGCGTTCGACACCGGCCGCTTCAGTAGTGATGGCACCATCGGGTCGAATTCCAATAGAAGAAGCATCTTCAAGGCAATTGGTGTGATTCAATGATACTCTTTTTTTTGATGCAACCATACTGTACTATCTAAAGTGCTTCTTCCGACTCCATAGGAAATTTTAAAGGGCCTGTCTCTCGAGTCCCTAGGCCTGCTGCTGCTGCTGCCCCTCCAAACGCACCCTTAATTCCTAAACGACCATCCTACCACATCTTCCCTAGCTGCCCCCACCCCACCGCAGCCTTTTCATACGTCCCGTTGGCTGCAAACAGACGCCGGAGATGGATGTCGGCCTTATCTCCCCCTGCCGGGAAGCCTCGCCAGGGAGATCAATCGGGAAGTACAAAGTACAAGGAGGGTTGCGGCTTGCGTGTGTGCGGAGAATTCAGAGTACGCCGGGGCCGTGTTTAGTGATTGTGAAGGTGAAGGCAGCGGGGATCCGCAGCAGAACGGATAGAGGAAAGGAAAGGAAGCGTGAGTCATTGTATTGCAGTAGATGTACAGTATAGGAGACCAGGAGGAGTCACATAGAGATATAAGAGATTCATAGCACAATGGATGGAGGAAAGGAAGGGGTGGGCCGAGGAGGCATACTAGTAGACGCGAAAACCCACATCAGTCTCGACCGGTCGTCAGGTATTTGTGTTTTTACTGTATTACAGTAAATGTACGCAGGCCAGGAGGACAGAGAGATGTCCATAGACGCGGCAGGCTGCGCAGGAACACATGCACGCAAATGGTGAATTATTGAAAGAGTCAACGCGGATCCAGCTAGAAAAAAATATCAGTCTGGCACCAAGCAGAGAGTCGGTCGGACGTGAAGAAGCTGGATCGACCGCCGAAAACAAATATAGACGCTTGAGGACAAAGTCCGAAACGCGACACCCCGACGATTTGATGGACGTGCGCTGCGAACAAGGCGTAACCAGAGATACGATAGAAATTTCAGAAGACGAAAACTGGCTAACAGAAGTCTAAGAGCCCGAGGCCAAGTCAGCAGAATACACGGCAGTTGTTGTGAGACTTGTGTCGTTTTCGCCCTTGGGTTTCCTTTTACGGGAATGCCTCTTTGGGAACGGCAACGAACGGCAGCACGGCAGAACTCGGCAGCCTATTCTTGCAATTCGCAACAGGTACCTCGTACAATACTCGAAAGGTGTGGAATGAAGTGATTTAAGGGAGATAATAAAACCATAGAAATTGCCAGTACATATTACAGAGAGGGACTATAAAGCCAAAAGTATTAATACCCTTACTTAGAATGGGCGTCGCCAACTTTCGATGATGCACAGTAGCACGGCATGGATAGATAGAGAAACGCGGACTGCACGGAAATATTTGCTACCGAGGGGTGAGCGCAGAGGGTGGGAGAGGGAAAACGGAACGGCGGTATGAGGGGACGATTAGCATGGTGGCATGTACATACGACGTGCACAACGTAAATGGGCGCGCCGCGCGGGTGGCATAAGCAGTACTGTCTAACCTCATAAATTAGTCTGGGGGGCTTATTAGGACCTAGGGAAGAGCTCACTGGATAAGTAGTGACACCAGCAGGAAATAATCGTCGCAAAGGGGGAGAGATTGGTGGGAGGAAAGAGAGAGCGAATTGTGCAGAGGGCGGAGAATCAAAACGCATCAGAGTGCCGAGAAGCTGCCGAGCACGCCGTCTCAATAAGAGAATGATTGGTCAGGAACTCAAGGGCGAAAAGGAAAAGACTGTGATACTGGATGATGCTTGTCCATGTTGTGTCGCATGGCTAAATGCGGATGCTACTTGCTCATTGTACGCGCCAAAGCGGAAGAATGGGCGGCGGACGCGCTCGCATTGTTCCTTGCAATGCGGAAGGTATAAATACGCGAGAATGAACGGGCTGAAGGACAAGACTCCCGGTCTCCCTCCAAGCCTTTCACGTCTGTTCCCCGATCTCTCTCTGTTCTCCGAAACTCTCTGCACGGTCCTCTCTTCTGTATCTCGGGTCTCTTGCTCAGCTCTTCAACGACCTTTACGTTTCGCACTTTAGTGAGATACTCTCTCATAGTATCTCCTTTCCTTTCTGATTTTTTCCCCAGACTCGAATTTTCTCCATCGCCGGCCGATCCACCATGTCCTCCGCCATCCCGCACGTTGTCGCTTTCCTCACGCGCCCCCTTCTCTCCAGCGGTGCATTCGCTCCCACCGCCGTCTCTTCTGCGCAACTTATCCTCTGCGCGTCTCTCGCGTCTGTGCCGTCCGCGACATACACGTTGACCGCCGCTACGCCCCCCGCGCCGCTCCTCGCCGCGTCCATCGGCGCGAGCATCCCCTGGGCTGCGTGGTTCGCGTCCTTCGCAACCGCCGAGATACTGCTCGTATACGGCCCCGGCTTCGTCAAGGCCCGTCTCGGCGCCAACCAGCCCGTGAAAGACATCTGGAGCGACGAGGAGACGCAGGGCAGCGTCGTCCCCACCGCTGTATCGCGCGTCCACGCGAACGTCGGGTCATCAAACCCCCTCGGCTTCACCACCGGCGCCCGCCTCCGTGCGATGCTCCTCTCCGCGCGCGTGCGCGGGATGCGCCGCGAGCGTGAGCAGTCGGATGCCGCTGCCGCCATGGAGCCCATGGCCATCCGCATCCCGAGCCTGCCGGCCCTCTCATCCCTCTCCCCATCACCTCTCTCAAACTCCTTATCTGCCTTGGACTCGTCGTCCGACTCGGATGACTCGGATTCGGACTACTGCGACTCGGATTCCTCCTCCTCTGCCTCTTCGAAATTCACCTCCTACTCGACCGACTCGCTCACCTCCGCTGGCTCTGCGCCCACCACGCCCCTCAAATCCCCCCGAAGACGGCGCTCCCTGTGGTCAGCGCAAGCGCGTACCGCCCCCCCTTCACCCGCTCGCAGGCAAAGGTCACCCCGCGCTCCGCCCCTGCCGTGCCCACCCCCCGCGCCGCCGCACCCCCGACGAAGACGAAACCCACCGCACCCCGCCCCGCCCCCGCCCCGGCCGTGCGCCCAGACCCAAAGAAGGTCGACACGACCGCGTACCTCTACGCCGGCGGCGTCACGCGCGTCATGACCGGCGGCGTCATGCTCGGCGCGCGGCGGTCGTAGTTTCCCCGCCTCCGAGTCTCTGCTTCCCCGCCCTCTGTGCTCCCCACCTCTGTGCTTCCTGCCTGTCCCCACCTATACGCACCCCGCCCACGAAAAATAACGCATCACGCACTCACGCGCTCTGAACCTCCATCCCGACTCTTCACTTTTGTAGCATCTCTTCTTCCTCTGTAGCCCTTGTACTGTCCCTGTACTTTCCTCGGTAGGTATATATATAACTAATTGTATTCGTATTAACCTCCATCTATCTCTTTGCTGGCTACGTCTGATTCTGAGCAGCCTCGCCCGACACGATCGATTCCAATGCAGTCTCATCCTCCGCACTGGGCGACCACAAATCTCCGACACCAAAGTCGCATCTCTGCACGGTCCCTGCCCTCGTCTGTCTGTGTCTCCCACTCAAGCTCTTCAACGACTTTTACGTTTAGTACGATATTTTCTTTTCTCATACTATTACCGTCTCCTTCCTTTTTCACTTTTCCCCCTCAGACTCTGACTCCGGATTTTTTTTCCATTGCCGGCGGCCTCTGCCATCCCGCACGTCGTCGCGTCCCTCCCTCTTGTCCCCAGCGGTGCCTTTGCCCGGGGGCCCCACCACCGTCCTCCTCGACGCGTCCCTCGCGTGCGTGCCCTGCGCGACATACACTGCCAGCTGGACCCCCGTGCCGCGTCTCGGCGTTGCGCTGGTGATACGGCCCCCGCTTCGTCCGACGTCAAGGCCCGTAAAAGACTCGATCTGCGAGGATTCAGAGACGCAGGGCAGGGCAGCGTCTTCCCCATCTGCGTATCGCGCCCCGGGTTGTCGGATCTCCTCCTGCAGCCAGACGACTTCCCCACCGGTGCGAGCGCGAAGAGACTATTGCCGACGCCGCCATCGACATCCGCATCCTGTGCCTGACGGCCTTCTCGCTCCTCTCCTTGTCGCTGCTCTCATCCAACTCCAAGTCCAACGGCCTTGCATTCGGACTACTGCAACTCCGCGCCTCTTCGAAATTCACCTCCTATTCCACCGACTCGCTGACGCTCGCGTCTACCGGCTCCGCGCACAGGTCCACCACGTCCCTCAAATCCAAATCCTCCCCGAAGGCGACAACGCTCCACGTAGTGAGCGCAGCCGCGTACCATCCCGTCGGTGCGTTGCGGTCGTAGTTGTAGTCCCAGGTTTCTTCCCTGATGCTATCCCTGCTACCGCTCCCGCCTCCGAGGCTCCGCTTGCCCACCTCCAAGTCTCTCTTTCCCCGCCTCCGAGGCTCTGTCCTTTCCGCTGTACGAAAACCTACGCACCCCGCCTACAAACTTCGAAATCACTCACGCGCTCCGAATATTGAATCTCCCTCCATCCAGTCCTACCGTTCGTATCCCTTCTTCCTCTGTAGCCCTCGCCCTCGTATTGTCCCTGCTCTGCACTTTCTTTCCTGGGTAGGCATACATATAAATAATTTGTATCAGTACCATATCAACATCCATCCATCTTTCTTTGCCGGCTCTGTCTGATTCTGAGCAGCCTCGCTCGACACGAGTCTGAATGCTCCGCACTGGGCGTCACGTCCGACACTGGAGTTGCTACCCACATCATGCGTATGTTGGTCTCGTCGCACACAGATGATCTCCAGCTTGAAGACTATTAGGGACGGTCAGAGTTGATGCTTCAAGCGTGCTTCAGGAGTACTTATCTAGGTACTTCAGAAGTGCTTCTGGAATTAATTTTGGACCATAAGCATGGGATACTAAGCACCGGTTGTCGTGACCGTCCCTTTTTAGATTGTGCTTCAGATGTGCTTCAGATGTGCTTACGACTGATCTCGATAAATTAGGTCAGTGGCTGTTCTGTCGATCCTCAGCCCCATGCCTCCAGCATCTCGACACGCAGCTCGGGAAAAGGTGCTTTTCAAGGCCTATGCTCGATACAACAAAGGCCGTCAGCGATGTTGTGCTGCTGCAGCTGCTTCTTTGCTTTCCACAGTGGTGATAGCAGCTGCACCCTTGGCCTTGGCGGTAGTGTAGTGGTGGTGGCTCTGGCTTTCCGGGCCATGATCAATACGGAGGGCGGGAAGACGACGGAAAAGGTGACTACGGTGATCAGGTATACCAGTCAGCTAAGTAGTCACAAATAAATTGTAGGGTCACAAATGCCTTGAATCTGAAGCACATGTGAAGCATGTTAAAAGCGCCTCTGGAGGCGCTTCAGCACTTCAGATGTGCTTCACGATTTAAGTGCTTTTCCCACGCTTGAATAAATCTTGAAGCAGTTTCGAAGCACATGCTTAAGTACATCTGAAGCATCAACTCTGACCGTCCCTATTAATTTGGTATGGATCTGTATGGATACAAACATTTCTATAACAGCTTCCAGTCTGGTATCTACACTCGCTGGCTATTTACGAGTCATCATAACAGATTTAAAAAAAAATAAAAGCACGACCTCCCTAGGCCTGCTGACTCTTCCCAATTTTTTGGGTGACTGCCCGTCCAGCCCGCAGCTTCTCTAGCTCCTCCCTCCGCACCGCAAACTTTTTTGTAAGTCCCGCTGGGCGCAAAAAGATGGAGATGAACGTCGGACGCATTCTCTCCCGAGCCAGGTAGCTGAGCCGGTTAGTCTCTAAAAAGGCTTTTAGAGTTTTGAGGCCTTCTGTGTCAAGGCCTGCCTGCTCAATGCGCTCGAGCGCAGTCTCCCTGTCGGGTTGCTGATACTATTATTCGTTACGTTCCACCCGGCCAGCATTCCAGCGTGCGAAAAGAAACCGGCAAAACTTGACTTAAGGTTGCGTTAAAATGTTGAGGGCTTTAACACGGAGTTGTGCGACATGGAGAGAAGGTATGTTACTGATCAAGAATTAATTGATGGGCAATACTGTACAATTTTGATCAATTCGGCATGGGTTGTGACCCGTGACCGAAAACACCGATTCAGCAACCAGCCAATTTTGGCATGACATCCAAGGGGCTACCGATCCCTGAAATTTACACTACACCTCAATTTTTTTTTTTCAGGGAAATCGGGGACCACCCACCCCCCCAGAAAAGGAAATTCCCTTTTTGGGACACCATCAAATGCTCTGACGCATTGGGCAGTAAGTGATCTAAGTGTTTACAGCCTCGTTGCGCTGCAGGTTGTACATATTATCCTTGCTAACACTAATGGGATGATATTCTGCTGGCTAGGGCTCTTCACCGCAGCCGTAGGCATACGGTTACGGACGTTACGGTACGGATTTTTCACGTACCGTAAGCCCTGTGGATAGTCCGTATTTTCCCGTACCGTATACGGAGTTACGGCCGTAATACGTTGTGAGGTTAAGCGAGGTTTCCCACGTCAATCATTTCCATAATAGGTAAGCCAAGCCGTGAATCGGCATGGGACACTAACTTTCTATGTGCCGTGGGCAGCCCTGACCTTTAGGATGGCATTGCCGATGGCAAGGCAAGGCTTCCTGCAGTCAGCCGAAGTGATTTCTGTCATGTCACAGCCGGGAACTGGACAAAATTGACAGCTGTCGCCTTGAGCCGTGCCGTACCGTATTACGGACGGAATTTCACGAAATTGTCGTGCCATAGCCGTATCCGTACCATACAAGGGTCCCACTCTCCGTACCGTATACGGTACGTACAGTGAAAAGCCCTACTGCTGGCCCCGGGCCTTCGGAATTTTTTTTCGAAGGCTAGTTGACTTCTCCAAATAAGATAAAATAATTGAGCGTAAGCACTAAGCAAGCATGATCTATCTTCGCTTTTTGGAATTTGCACATGGTTTGCAAACCCACCCTTTTCAAATATCCGCAGGCACACATTCAACGTGGAACTAAGAAATTGTAAACATAGTCAAAGACTGAAATCAAAAGCGTACCCAAATAGTTTCACACCCAGCCCGGGCGCACTGGACTGCGGACAATTCGCGCTCGGTTAGTGTCACCTCCTTGCCACATATACATTCGACATCTTGAGCAGCCTTTCTTTTCTTCCTAGCTGGGCGCCCCCGGGACCGGTCCACCGTCACATCGGAATCCACCGAGTATATTTCTCCCGCAGTCGGAGCAGAAGCAACGTCCGTGGAATTCATCTCCAATGCATGAGTCGTCACTGGTGGGGAGGGAAGAACTGGAGCAGACAATTGCACCTCGGAAGATTCCCTGCTAGCTGGCAAGTTATCCACGCTGGGGGCGAGGACACTGATAAGCTGTCTGTCAAGGTCATCGTCCTCCAAAGGTTGGATCGCAGGGATGGAAACTGGCTCGTCATAATATTCGAGCTCGTCAAAGCCACCATCCACATTCCAGTCCCAGGACCCCATTAAATGAGGAGGATCACTGGCCTCGAGTTTAACTGGGTGAGCGTTAACAGATGTCTCAGAATGACCATCGTAGCTCTCGGAGTCCGAGTCTTGTACAACTGCACGATGCGCGCGACGGGTGGGTATGCGCGAAGCATGATCCGAAGGCTCATCGTCCTCGCTCTGTACATGCGGACGGATTCTGGCGGGATTCTCTTCCTCTAAACGTCTATTGTATTCGATACTGAGCGAGAAAACTGCACTATAAACTCTTTCACTCACCGCATAGCCATAATGGATCGGTGGGCATCAGAAATCCGTAGCGCTGCTTTGGCCTTCTTTTTGTTTGTGGTCGCTCGCTTGGTTGGATAGTTTTGACGGGTTTCCCAGATGGTCTTCATTCTTTCCATCTCCAAGTCCGCCATCTTATAGAAAACAGGCAGATTGTCCGTAGATTTGAGCTTGTGAGAGGACTTGTAGTGCGCTGGGAGATTGTACGTCCAAACGACCATGCCACATTGAAGTGGACATTGTAGAAGATAATTGGTGCAAGGACTGCCCTCCGTTGATTTCATCGCTGCAGCCATCTGGAATTTAAGCGGATTAAGACATGTCGAAGTCTCCCAGTCGATTTGACGAGCAGCTGCGGAGCCGGCTCGTTTTTGGAAAGCAAATATGCACATGGGAAAGGGGCGCAGGCATAATCCGCACGGTTGATCTGCAGCCATTAGCGATTCATCGAACAAAATGTGAGCGCCGTTGTGTTCCAAAACACATTGGTAAGTTGTTGTTTGGATCGGGACGGCAGGGTAGCACTTGGTGCATTCAAATGCCGACTGCGCAGAACGGAAACCGAATTGACCGTGCCCAGTGCCGGTGACGTTCGGCTGGACATGGAAACACGCCTTCCCTGCCGGACATGTTAAATGGAAGCAAAAGGTGGGACATAAGGAACTCGCCTCGGTGTCGATATGGGAATGTTACTGACCGTTCCATTTCGGGGACAGCGTCATAGTCAGTCACATTGCCATTCAAATTGGCTGCCACCGTAATGAGAATATCGCTCGAAAAGAGGTACGTTGGCTTTCTAGGTACTCGATTCGAAACTGTCGGATTGAGGGGATAAATTAATTCTGGAATATGACGAATAGTGCCAGACTCGGAGTCAAGGGACCACTGCCAGTCATACTCGCCGTTAGGTTCGTCGGCAGAATCCACTGGAAGCAGCTCGAAGATTTGATAAGATATTTTCGTTCCACAGTCCGGCAAAAGATCTAGAACGATCGAGTCCATCGCACGTGAGCCTAAAATGATGGTGTTGACCTGCCCAACTGCGAGGAAATACTCGCCGTCGCATTGGATGATGGTCACAATAGGATTTCCGACTCAGAGAGATGGTGCCCCGGTGGGATTGTCAAATGAAATGTGATGGCTCGGAGATTGATTGGCAAATGCAGGTATCCCAGCCACTCGCTTCGTTCGATCGGTAGAGAGACGCGGAGCACGGTTTTGCATGAGGTCCTTCAAAATGCTCGCCTTCGAAACCAGTTTACCCTCGACAAGGATGTGAGGGCTATACTTGCGTGTTTGGGCTGGATGTTCATGAATCGCCAGCACGTCTTCGAAGTCTTCTACAATATCATCTTCGAGACCTGGAATTTCAACTGACTCCGAGGGATGCGCCAGCTCAACCTGCGGCTGGGGAGCGGCCCGGGAGAGCAAATCGGCGTCGATTTCAAAGGCTGTCTCCGCGTCCAGCTTTCCCACAAGAAGTTCACCGAATGGGGAGAGCATATCGAAACTGGGGACGCGGGCGCACTTCTGGAACTGCTCTCGTGCCGTCGCAATCATCTGTTTGACCTTGATGCGGCCAGAAATCCAGCAGGTCTGCAGAACAACATCAGCGACATGAAGGTCGCCAATCCATGAAGCTGGGGAAATGTGATCTGCCTTGCTCGAGACATCCCCTCGCTCATTGATGACCGCGGGGAGCTTGAGGCGACGTGGACCTCGATCCCAATGAGGTTTGAGACCGAGGATGATGTAAACCTCTGTCAAATTCGATGCGCGACCAGTGAGTTGTAGGATATCGAAATTGGAGTCGGTTCCCACCGCAGTGCAAATCAATCCAAAGAGCTTTTCGAGCCGGTCGGTCCCCAATAAAATCAAGAAGAATTCCGAGTCAGGAATATTGATCTTGGCCTTTGCAACACAGAAAAAGGCATTCTTGATCATCACCATGATGTTCACGAATGTCTGGTTCGCCATGAACTCGGTACCCGCACCATCCGTTGTGAAGAGAACCAAAAGAAAATGGGCGGCCATGCTGAGGTGAGTGAGTTGTTCACGAAGGGAAAGGTTGAGATAGATGTAGGGCATCAAAAGATGGTATGCTAGTCGCCCAAAAATGTAGAGAGCACCACGCGCACGGATATAAGTAGGTGACGCTGTCGGTACTGCCTCCGGGGGGAGGCACCAGATTTCCTTGAGTAACCCATAAGTAAGATCCACATCCTGTCGATCATTTGGGTTGAGCAGGGAGCGAATACGCTCCTCACTGAGTCCAGTGTCACGGAGATGCTGTGTTACAACTGCAGGCACAATGTCGAAGCCAAGGAGATTAACACCCATTTGGCGCATGAGAAGCGAGCGCAGCGCCTTGATAACATGGCGATAATCCTTGTCGGGTGTGATATCATCTGGTCTGACATTGAAATTCATGAATTCGAGCGGATGAAGGAGCGGATAAATGGGTGAGGTCGGTGCAAGTTGGTATTTCATGAATTCCAGGGCCAAGGCCAGTCCGCGTTTCGCCTCGCCATCGGAGGCGACACTAATCGTTCGGTAAACAATATTGCCGTGGACCTTGTGATTGTCAGTGGCATCGAGTAATTTGCGCAAGAAGGCGGCATGCTGAGGGCCCTTCTCAGTTTTACAAGTGCCCGAAATGCACACCGGGCGCGGGTTGTACACCTGTGGCTTGCGACCAAGGGACCCAAGGGCTGCGACCGTTGCCTGCATCCATATTAAATGAGATTATTGCCACTCTCAGTTTATTGGCTGCTCACCTCACTGGCCAAATGGACTTCGCCATTATTCACGTGTTTGAAAAATGTAGCCGCGTCGTCCACGCCTTCTATGGCGCCATGCTCCCGACATGCACCGAGAATCTTGTTTGTTTTGTCGTCATAGCGCGCGCGCTTCTCCACCACAATTTCGTCCAACATCATGACACGATGGACAATTTCAGGGGGACCAGCAGGTATTTCCTCTCCCACAGTGTACGCATCAATATTGGCCTCAATCTCTGCAATTGTAGGCATTGCCGGAGATGCCCGAAGTGGCTTAATCACCGAATGCTTTCGTAGCGTAGTTAGACCAGGAAGACCGAGGGCGCGATGTAAGATATCCCAAACGAGCGCCGCCGAGTCGCAAAACACAAAGCCCAACCATGTAATCGTCCTGTGTGAAACCCTTTAGATTGTATTTGGGTCCCTCCCGGTGAACGTCGACACAGGCCCGATAAAACCGTTCAAGCATCACCCCAATACTCTCGCCGTTATTAAGCCCGGCGCGAATAAGCTGGGAGATGCGGCGCTCATCACTCGTAGCAATGGCCATCATGAGCTGTTTGTGAAGATCCAGCTCAGCGATTTTTCCGGCAAGCATCCGAGTATCGTTGAGCTTCGTAAGACGCATGGCCTGGAGCTGGTCGTCCTTCTTCCGGATCCGTTCAATGAGGCTGCCAAAAGGAAAGAATTTTAATGGTGTATTCTCGTTTATGCCGGAAGCGATTCGGTCGTGAATTCCAGCCAAGAAATCATCCCGTCGATTGAGTACATCGCAAGGCCGGCATAAACGAGGTTCGTCACCGAGGATGCGCTGCAGACACTTGTTGGAACGTAGGAAAAAATGTTCCCCTTCTGAAAAGTAGTTCCAGGGAAGGGTGAAATACGCATGAAGTCCGAAGGGGTAGCTGGTGTGCTGATTTTGGCCGGGGGGGAAGGTGAGTCGAATTCCGGGGCAAATGGAATGCATGGGCTCTACGGGCGAAGCCAAACCACTAGAAATCTGGTCCAAAGCCGGACTCGGAGTCCTCTCGATTCTATACCAAAGTAGTGAGCAATTGCATCCAATATTCACATTTCTGTCGCACATTGAAGAAGGCGCTTGAAATTCGAGGCTTGCCTTGTCTAACACGGGACTCGGGGTCCTCTCGCTACTGTTATATTGAAGACAGTGAGAACGTTACCTCCAATATTCAAGTTATTGACTTACGTTGGAGAAAGCGTGTGTGGATAACCTAGCAGAACATGTGGATGGATGAGGGGTGGAGTTGGAACTGTTGGAGCGACACTTTTGGTGGCCGGCTTGAAGAACCCCCGCGCTCTTTTGCTGAGCATCGCCGTTTTTTTGAGCCTCACGACCTCCTTTACGCAGTCTTTCGAGTCTACATGCACGTCGTAATTGGATTGGCCTACAAGGCCGACCTTGACGGCCTTCCCGCACTTATGACACTCCCAGACGGTGTTAGGTGTGAGACGAGTGGGGTCACGCTCTGGACCAGGCTCAGGCTCGTTTGCTTCGTCGCTTGGTGCGGGTGACCTAGAATGCCGCAATGAGAGTGAAAACTGCCAAGGCGTGAGTCCATGGTCGGAGATAGGGGTACAATAGAAGACTCACGGTTGATAGGTGCTTTTTTAAGCCTGACGGCTTCTTGGACATGTCCGTGGATGGTGACATGAGGATTTGGTGGGGATTGAATTGAAAAAATTTGATCTGACAGCTATATCCCCGCGAATCAACAGTGCCACACAGAGCGAACTTATCCTTTACTTCCATTGTTAGAGGGGAAAAATCAAAAGTGCTCAAAACTCAAATTCTAGCTGGAAAATACCCCAAACCCGAGTTATAAAATTTGGTATGAATTTTTTTTTTTGCGACCCAGAGGGACCCCCCCCCTCCCCCATATTAGGAAATTTCTTATCTCGGGAGCCCCTTGATGACATCTCCAAAAATTCGCCTTTTTTGCACCTCCAAGGAATATTTGGCTGATGTCACAGAATTTATATTCGGCACTGGGCGCCATGATGGGTGACCGAGACCAAAATTTGTCGCGGCACAGAGGGTGCGTGACGTGTGACCGCCGAATTGATCGAAATTGTACAGTAGTTGAGGTAGGGTGATTGCTTGGGGTTAACAAGTGAGCACATGTCAAAGCGGTCTGTCAGGGGAACCCTCGCTTTCCGCTGTCCCCCACTCGGCCGACCACCGGCCTTCCCGGCTTATCTTTTCCAGGCTCCAGCTTAGGCATTGCCTATGCCAAAGTCCAGTCGCACTGGCATGTGTTATGCGGCCAGGCCCAGGAGTATTGTCAATCACTCCGGACATGTGCTATTGGCTAGCTGTACTTTACCTTATAAAGCTTCACCTAGTGTGGGAATCCTTATCTTTTCTTCTTCTCTTTGGATTTCCCTTGCTAGGTGTGTATTATTCCCACTATTGTATTAGTACTGTCAATTAAGCTTTGGATTTCCTTCACTAGTCTCAGAGCTTCTGCCGAGCCTCGAGGTTGCCTTTACAGCAGAAGAAAGGATCCAAGGGATTAACCGGTCAAGATTGCGAAGTTTGGCGCAGATGCAGACTCGGACTTGGACTACAACAGTGCTCCAGCCTCTCTTGCTCTGAATCTTGACCCCTCCTCCCCCTGCTGTTGATGTCCAGATAGCCAACCTGAACACCGATCCATCATCCAGCGCTAATGCCAATGAGGACACCTTCATCCGCCTTGGTAACATTGAAGGCACACTCCTCTGCCTCACCGGCCTTGTAGAAAACCTCTCCAACACTGCACCTCATACTGCCTCGAACCCTGGTGTTCCACCTTCGACCAGCAGTTCAGGATTATTCGCCAACATACACCCAGCTGCAAAATCAGTATTAAAACTGAACTCCCCATTTGTTTTTGACGGCGATCAATCCCTTAGCCAGTTGTTCCTCCACACTGTCCGAACATACGCCCGGCTTATCCCGGAGGCCTTTGACGAGAACAGCCATACCTCTGAAGAGAAAGCCGTGCACTTCACCATGTCTTTTATGGCGAAGGGCTCCGCTCAGAAATGAGCTGAGCGACAGTCGGCTCCCTTCCCCTTCCCAACTTGGGCCGGCTTTGTTGCCGACTTCCAGCTCTGGTTCGTTGAGGAAAAAGAGCAGGACCACGCCCTCCTGAAGTTGGATTCAGCAAGCTACCACATGGGGTCCCGCGCCATCTGGACCTACACTGACAACTTCAAAGACCTGTTTGAAGTTGCTGGCATAGCTGACTTGCTGGTCAAGGTCACCAAGTACCAGTCTGGCCTTGACCCGGGGATTAACATCGCCATTACCACCTCAGCAAACCCGCCCTTGCTCAATATACCATGTGAAAAACGCATCAAAAATTGATAGCGCAATGGTACGGTTACTAGGCCGCACTTTAGCTCAGACCCTCATGACAGGGTTCCCAAATTGGGATGTCATGAGGGACTGGTTTAGCTGAGACTATAAGAGAGCCTCAACAAGGACGGTCAATCATCGGCATCCCTGCACCACTTCTGCCAGTGGTTCACCCTTGTGGTGGCCTCCCCCCCACTGTTCCCCTGGTGCCCAGGTGTCATGAATCGCCCGGGTTCTATTTTTTCACGCGACACGTCTGTACTGAGTACAGACACATCTGTGTCGTGGGACTCTCATGACACGACCACGGGACCTTCTCACGGTTGAAACCCGATCGCGGGTTTCAAAGGACTTGGACATGAGAAGACATTAAGGGTTAGGGAACCCGCACAGTCGGTTCCCCTAACCCTCCGACGCTACATACAGGAGCCCGATCACAGGCTTTAGGGACCAAGATATTGGAAGAGGTTAAGGGTTAGGAATCCCGCACCATCGGTCCTCCTAACCCTCAGACGCTATGGTGATAACACACAGGAGATAGGAGCATCACACATTAATGCTCCTTAACGTTGCTATACAGGAACTGATCACGATCACATTAATTTATTTGTAGTGTATATAAACACGGTAGAATCTCTTTGTACAGTAGATTCTACCTCGTCTAATCTCAGGCTTCTGCTTTGGCTTGACTTAGGGATTGTCTTCACCCTGTCCCACTTCCCCTCCATTCTATTGCAGGTTGCGTCCACACCCTGGGTATTATACCTGAGTGGATATCACACCCTGTTCGACTCGTTCCGGGTTCCGCCTCGCATCCCGACCCACAATATACGGCCTCCTAACGAGGAGTCCGTTCGGTTGGTCTTGCTGCTTGGGGACCACACCAGTTATTAGCGGCTGTCGGGTTTCTCCTGGTTGGGGTTCTCGCTGGGTTGCTTGTCGTTTAGCCGACCCAGAGGCCATTGCTGACACCAGGCTTACCCTGACCCAGGCACCTAGGGCCACCGCTTCTGCCAGTCGTCCCCATGGACGTCGACCAAGCCCATGCGTGCAGCCCTCCTCGCACCTGCTTCCGGTGTGGTGCCCCGGGACATCTTGCCCAAGGATGCCCCACTTCGGCCAATGTTCGCTTGGCCAATGTGCTTGATGAGACCATCTGTCAGCTCGGAGGCGACCTCCTCGGCGAACTTATTGCCCAGCTTGCGACTGCCGCCTCACTTCTGGATGAGTCAACTGGAGACGATGTGCCGGAGGATTTTCCTGACCCTGAGTGAGTGGTGTGCCCTTGGTCGCGTCCTCTAATCATTTCACCTGTGTGTATGAAGATAATGCCAATATCTCGGATTCTGCAGCTGAGACAATAGACACACCTGTTCCCCTAGCTGCCAGACGGCCTACCGCTATGCTGGACGATCTGCCGCAAGCTGTGAGATCGGCTGATGTAGCACCTACACTGATGGCTGTGCCAGTCGGCATTCCTGTTACCCCTTCCATGCCTGCGCCGGCTGCTAAACGAAAAGACGTCCGTTGGCCAACCTGGGAGTGCTGATTGCTGAAGCAATACATCACCGACTCAGTAGAAGGTCAGAACTCGCTCCATGTCCTGCTGCAGATGCAGTCTGCAGAGAGTGCGGCCAAGATGTCTGTAAAGGTCCTGGTGGATTGTGGGGCAACCAGCGACTTTATTGACTCAGAGTACGTTATCTCCCACAATCTCCCGGTCCGCTGGCTTACTCGGCCGATTCTGGTGTTCAACGTCGACGGTATGCTGAACGAGTCCGGCAGTATTTCCGGCATAGTAGACATGGTCGGCGACTACAAGGGCCACTCTGAGCAGATACAGCTCACTCTGACTCAGCTCGGTAAACAGCATGTCCTCCTCGGCTTCTCTTGGCTCCAGAAGCATAATTCGGAGATAAATTGGGAGACCAAGGAAGTCTGGATGACCCGATGATCAACGACCTTATTAACTGGTTGAAGGGAGCCTGGTTCTTTACGAAACTCAACATCCAGTGGGGCTTCAATAATGTCAAGATCCAAGAGAGCAACGAGTGGAACACCACTTTCCGTACCAACTGGGGGCTCTTTGAGCCACTGGTGATGTACTTCGGCCTTACCAATTCGCCAGCGACATTCCAGACCATGAGGAACAACATCTTCCAAGATCTCATTTTGTCCAGAGATGTCATGGTCTACCTCGACGACATCCTCATTGCACACTCCAATCTCGCCTGTCACTGCGAGATGCACCTCAGTCACCCCCCCTGGGCCCCCTTTTAGGGTATTTATGGGCCTTTGAATAAATAGCCCTAGATAGGCCAGGAGTGGGCTGAGGGCATGGCTCATTGCGGCTGGGCACGCCCACGCCAGATGCGTTTTTGTGCTGGGCATGCCCATTGATGTGGTTTCTGGTGTTGGGCACACCCATCCCTGCATACTGGTTTCTGGGGTCCCACTCCATTTTTTTTTGGGTGGGGGCACCCATTAGGTGTGCTCAATTCTAAAAGCCAAAAACAGTTTTTGAAAATAAATAAATAATGGACTGTTACACGAGTTACACGAGTTACGCGAGTGTAAGCGTGTTAGCGAAAGATCAGACGGATCTCGAGCAGATGGGATAGGGGCTTGCCAGAGACCATCATTCCACTGCCCGTATGGTCAAGGAAACCCTCGGGGGACTTCAGGAAGACTTTTACGACGATGCCAGTACTTTGTTTGCTGTCGCAGACATCTTGGATCCTGTTGATCTCATGAATCTCCATCCGGACAATGATGATAGTGATGAGCTCGCAGAAATACTTTCTCGAGGCCAATCAGACACTGCAGCCATTCTGCGAATGTACGGGGCATTGTGTGTCGAAGATGCTGAGAGTTTGCAGGGTGATGGGACGCGGGGACCATATTTTCAGGTCCACAAATCGGAAGACTGGTTCTTGTGTGCATTAAATATGCCTGATCACCAATTTCGCGCAGTATTCAGGTCTGTTGGCACAAAATCTTGTAGGGTCCAGCTCACATTCTTGATTGGGATCAGTAGAGCAACCTTTGACACATTCTGTGAAATATTGGGACGGAACCCGCTCTTTACGTCTCGGGAACGCAAGCCACAACGTCATATTGTATGGCAGCTTGGTGCCTTCCTGATTCGCTATGGACAGTTGAGCTCCCCAGTTCAAGACACAAGCTTCAAGCTTGGCATTGGGTTCGGGACTGTTATACTCTACTGCCGGCGCATTATCCGCGCACTTTGCGAGGTGAAACCACAATACGTGCAATGGTTCAGTGAAGAACATCAGCTTGCAACCAGTGCCGGGATTGAGGCCGAATCGGCTGTGTTGGCAGTGGCAATGGCTCATTGTTTCAGACCTCAGAGCAGCCCAGTTGGATGGGTCCTGCTTATCTCACTCGCAAAGGTTTTTTTGCAGTGAGTGATCATCATACTTTCAATTCTTAACAACTCAATTATCTGCAGTATGCAATATTCACCATTGTCGATAGTGAACTGTGGTTTGGCGCCTGGGATCTTGGGTGGCCTGGCAGTGTAACCGATGCCCGTGTTTTCAAGAGCTCACATTTTTGGCATCACCGGCACCAATACCTGAAGGATGATCAATACATCCTTGTCGACAAAGGCTATCTGTCCACAACATACTCTGTCTGTCCATTCAGTGAACCTGAGCTTGTGAAAGCATCTGAAAGAGACAAGAACAAATGAAGAAATTCAATTTCACCCTTTCATCGGAACACATCTGAGTCGAACACGCATTCGGGTGTTTCAAGTTGCGTTTCCAATCTGCACGGATGATGGGCAGCCACAAGGATGTGCAGGATGTATGGCATGCAATCGATGCTCTGCTCATCATGCACAACATGTGTCTCTGGCATAATGATCATCCCAAAAATTGGAAGATTATCAAGAAGATTTAGGTGATGATAGAAGTGGCGAGGCTCGAGTTGAGCCAGATGAGGAGGAGTTCTTCGCATTTGAGCCTCCAGCAATTCCAGTGGAGGAAACAGGGGCATGGCTGAAGGAGAGAGGATTACAACTCCGACAAGAATTACTCGATCAAGTGTGTCCGGAGGAAGACTTTGTAAGGAGTATTAATGCTGATGCTCCTAGGCTCCTGTGTGTTATCACCATAGCATCTAGGGTTAGGAGGACCGACTGTGCGGGTTTCCTAACCCTTAACGTCTTTCTGTATCCAAGTCCTTGAAACCTGTGATTGGGTTTCAACCTCTCGTGGTTGTGTCATGGGAGACCCGTGATGCAGATGTGTCTGTACGTGTACAGATGTGTCGCACGAAAATGTTGGAACCCGGGTGATTCATGACAAGAATGTACCTATGACTCTGGTTTATCCACTTGCAGAAGGAGTCCAAGAATAGGAATTTTCTTTTTTGGCTAGGCAGGATATACTATGATGTCCCACCTGTAGAGCTTGCCAGCTGCTTTTCAATCAAGGCAAATGACCTACCAGTTGTTGAGATATGAGCTTACAAATGGTTGCAGTTTCA